>NQII01002222.1:137188-148723 GCA_002778355.1 Clitarchus hookeri
TGTGTGGCGGCGACCGCTACAGGCTGCTGCCACTGTAGTCAATCTTCCAACTTTCCTGAAGTCCTGCTAAAATTATATTCCCCAAGATAACCTCCCGCCTCATGCTAACAAAGTTTAACCTAGTGTGGAAGATGAACCAAAGGGACAAACGCAGCGCATTCGTGGGCACACAATATTTTGCATAAGAACTATCGCTTACTAGGAATTACACACACACCTATTTTCTCATTGTTTTGATTCATATTAATGATAAATTAACCATTAAAATTTTACATAGACTATAAATAAACGTCCAATTTTACGTTGACACACGTATAAAACACGCTATAAGGCGATTTTTCAAACGTTTGATGAAATAAAGAGTGCCGAAACCGCGAATAGACTATACCAGCAACGCAGACACTGTGCGACATGTAACGTCCGTCAGCAAGGAAGTATTGCCGCGGCGATGGAAAACAACAAACAAGCTTCGCGAGTGTTCTGTTTGCTCAGAATTTCAAGCAGAGTCTTTAGGCTTTTAGTACAGCAATCTGTTCACAGCATACAAAAGCATTGTCACTATAGTTAAAAATTAAAAAAAANAAAAATAAAACTGTTTTACAGAAGAATAAATATAGCACAGCGATTTTCGCTGACTGAAATTTTTCAACGACGACATCTGTGTTTCAATAACGAGATTTATAAGATGGCAACAAAATATTAACCATTTTACGTACTGAAAAAAAAAGTTTACATTAAAATATTTTATGTTATAAAAAAATTATAATAGAGAATATAGACAACTGTTTACAATGATACCCATATGATAACCAGGGTGGCCCCAAAATTTTAATCTGGGCTAGAGCTACCACAATCATTTCACTGAAAGAAAAAATCATATCACTGATAACGAGACTTGGAACCAGTGAGCGACTGACAAAAACCTCAAGTGCTTTCCTCTCCGGGTCTACTTTCTGAGCGAAAAATAATTTGAAATTGAAGCTGTTCACCAAGTAATGAAGCTAACTGGAGCGTGCACTGAAGTGAGCCATCTATGATCCAGAAACTGAACTATTTGAAGGGTACTCTTGGTCTAAGTCTTAGAAACTGTAGTATGTATTATAAAATGTTTAAAGTGTAATGTTTATACATTTTGAAGATTGGCTCAAAATATAGCTGATTATACTTATATAGGTATAGTTTTATTGCTCTTTAATTTTATTGTTGAGCCATTTCGCGGAAAAATTGAGAAGTTTTGACGGAACCCTAAGGTTCCGTGGAACAGAGTTTGGGTATTGGCCCATTTGACCATATCAGGATAGATAGGCGATTGCATCATTTACTGTGACCCACACATAAACGATGGGGGGAAGTAAGCGTTACATCGCTATTATTAACTGCATATGGTTAAACCGAACTCCGTATGGAGTCATTAAAGCATCGTTAAATGTTTTACATAAAATACGAAATGGCTATTTGCAATGCCTATGGCGATGTAAACCACAGATGTAAACGAACTCATCCATCGCGCTAAGAATTCATCACATCCGGCACGAAACGTCACAATATTGCAATACAATACTGCCGCTATCATGAAATGGGCCAGAAAGTTGATCGAGACTTTGGTTTGCACCACGCAGTTCAGTAAGCAATAGCCAAAGGCCAATTTTTTTATTCATAACGAAATCTAGCGAATGTGTGAAATCGTCCGAACATAAAAATTTCCCTGTTGATGCCAATTCTCTCTCTAGCGCACACACAGCAAAAAAAGAAAGCCAAAAGAAGACATTTCGGCTGCAACCTATTTAAACAGCGTACTTTTCATAGGCCGTTGATAAGTTAACTTTTTTTTTTTCTGATTCACTGACAACACTATTGCGAATATGTAAATCAACGTTCACGTTAATATGTATGCTTATAGGTTGGTATGTCCTCTCAGCGCAACTAATTCATATGCCATGGAATCAGTTCTCGCCACGTTCGAATCCCCTGAGGTTCTTTTTCCAGAGTACACGCAACTGTGGTATGCTAAATCCAACACTGACGCCAATGTCGCTGGCCTCTGGAGGCGAGGAGTTAACCCTTCCAGTCAAAAATAAATATATAATTTTAGGCGTTGCAACAAATCAAATCTTTTGTTCGGAACTGTACTGATATCCAGACGAGGCTTTGTCTTACATCGGGACCAATATAAATCTATCTGTGTCTTATGCTACTGGCAGTAGGGATTTATGAGGCTATACGGTACATAGTCTCGGCAACGAATGTCTCCCACACGTAGGGAACCTTTCTCATTCGACGGTGCGTTCTACCGTGCTCAGTACAGACCGTTCAAGAAACGTCATGTGCAACGTCCCAGATAGAGGGCACTGCGACTGAAAGGGTCCAGACGAGGGGGAGCCGCAAACAAACCAACAAAACTGCCAAACGAAACACGTGAATATTTTAAAAAGCGTTCACGACGTGACGCCCTTCGCCGCGTGTTTGAAAAAGATTTCCTCTCCGGGCGAAGCGAGGAAGGCACTGAAATATAAATACGCAATCGTGCTGTACGTGAGGGGGCTACAAAATAAACCTTCCCCCGGCAGGGGATGTTTACACTGCAGCAGCCGGGTCAAAGATGTCGGGATGAGCAACGACGAAGGCATCAGCTCTAGACGGTCCACGCGCAGCGCACGACACTTTACTCTTCANAAGATGTCGGGATGAGCAACGACGAAGGCATCAGCTCTAGACGGTCCACGCGCAGCGCACGACACTTTACTCTTCATCACGTGAGTCGCACCAGGCCCAAAAATGCCATACAGCCTACAACGTTCAGAGAAGCACCGTAAGCAGCAGATTTAATTTACCAAAAACATATAAAGCACATATGGGCATTAATTGAATTTATATCAAACTGATTAAAATAAACTACTGTATTAAAACTCTCTGCTATCAAGAACGATCTCTTGTAAGCCCAGGTTGTTAGTAAAAAAAAAAAAAAACACGCGACCTTCAAGTTGAGGATAAATGTTATGAACGCCAAAATAAAATAGTGCAATTCTACGAAAATCTAAGCGCCTATGATGAAAGTTCCTGCTCTGAATCAATTTAAAGGTTGTAATTTTTAATGCAAGATCTTTTTACGCTTTTTCTAAGTTACTTAATATTCGAATGATTACATTCGCGGGATTTGAAAAAAAACGTGAAATTTTCGGTAGTTGTACAATTTTACGATTTTAAAAATGGATTCGTTTTTTTGCTATCGCAAATAGGTCTTGCTACGCACTTGAATCTTATCCCGATGAACAACCAGTTCGTCGCAAAGCAACAACAAACATTTTCTAAACCGACAATTACAGGTTAGATGCAGACACATCCAGCGTGTCCTATGTTGAATACTCCAGTAGCTGTGGTACTGCCGACAGTCTATTCTACGCGCTGTACTTTCATCCTTGTTGAACAGCTATCAATACGTTCGTTCTCATTCCTCCACGCGAAAATCTTATCTGAGTCGTAAAACGTTCTTTTTATCATCTGATGGTTATCTCCGATAGTATGTCGACTGCGACGAACACGCATTTTGGGGCGTGGAGATTCGAAATTTCAACGAGGACTGTTACATGCAACATTGGTACGCAATTTTACGCACATGCTGAAGATATTGCCTCGGCTTCAAAATACACGAATTTACAGGTTTTGCGGAACAACCGGTTCCTTACTTTGTAATAAGACGAGAGTGGTGTTCAAGCAATTTGCCAAAAAAAAAAACCCCTTGCAATTTCGTTAATGGTAGCTCTACTAGTGAAATTACCAAATTCGTATTGGTAACAGTTTGCGAGCATATAAATGTTCAGCGCTAAGTATATTTTTTTCTCCTCTGGGTTAAAAATTTAAAACCTTTACCACATCCAATAGTATGTAACTGTCGCAGCANCGCTGAAAATTTATATGCTCGCAAACTAAGTATATTTTTTTCTCCTCTGGGTTAAAAATTTAAAACCTTTACCACATCCAATAGTATGTAACTGTCGCAGCAATTTTAGCTTGAGGTTTTGCTGCTTTGTTCGGGCGATCATTTACACATGATGCCAGCACACGTTACTATTTATTTGTTAAGAAATTCCTCTAAGCAATACTAATAGATCTTCGTCATCGTCAATAAGTACAGCAATTTTACAGATTTACGCTGAAGTGTCCAAGGTACAAGGGGTATTGTAAGCCGGGGTGACCTTCAACTAGCGTGATCACTAAAAAGAGAGTGATTCTGACAGTTCTTTTATATTTACAAGTAGCTTACAAAAATATCCGTTTCCAGCAGTTTTCATCGTAGGTGTTTTACACGTGTTAGGTGGATAATAAAACCCATTCTTCAGGCTTGGTGCTTAATAGTTACCAGAAAACAGCATTTATTGCCACTGTGAGTTAGAAATTTTCCAAGATAATAGACCAAGTAACAAACTGCGACAAAACTAAGAGGCCCGTGGACTCCAGATCCACCAAGAGAAAATGTTTGAAGCAATGTTAAAAAGTGTTTGCTTCCTTTCGTTATCTTAACTCTGTGATATTCCAGGAGAAACTGAAGGCGGCGGGGAGTTGTTTTGTTAACAAAAGTATTTAATTATTATTTCGATACATCTGGAAATACATGCGGGTATGGTTGTCACTACTGTATCTCCTTGTCACTTTTAGCAGATGCTTTCTCATTACAGTCTGATCGTTTACTACGTGTAATAAGGAGGAGAACTTTGAAAATGCTCACTCCACAGGTATTCTCGGGACATTCAGTGCACATAAACGAGTCGGGGCTAATTATCTTTCCTGATCTTTAATGCAAACATCTTGGAATATTTTCCTAGCTCCAACCTCGAAGGGAAAAAGACTTACCCAGCACTGTGTTAACTCGGCTATAAGTAATTCCAAGAAACAGTTTTTTTTTTTTTCAGGAGTAGCTGGCTAGATTCCATTAAAATTACAGACAGCAATACTGACTAGCGAAGCTACTGGCAATACCCGGATTCCTTTGATCAGAAAGGCTTGTTTTGCTTGAAGAACATGTACAGTAAAACGACAGACACACCACTAATATTGCTACAAACTCAAATTCAGCTGTTCGCACGTGGCCGACTTTAAAGAAAATCTTTCGGCCACCACAGAATGCACTTTAAAAAATGCACAGTTTATAAGAAGAGTACAATATAATTATAATACAGCACCATATAGCCTACAGCAGTATGCCTACACACTAAGGACGATGATAACCAATGTAACAAACTGTTTCCAAGGGGAGACCTAGTCGAAGACAAGTTTACTGGATACCATTTCTCGGAAAGGTAATGTTTTCGGGTTATCAAAAGTTACGATGAAATCCTCGCCGAAGACTACACAAACGACCATGAAGAGCGTTGCACGATACACGAAAGCAAGTCACTTGGATGTCGGAACCCAACAAATTAATTATTGTATAATCGTACTAAACATTGTTCAACTTGCATGCATTCTAAGAGATAATATTTTCCTCGAGTAAAAATTCTTTACACTTTATATTTTTTTTAATAAATTTATGTCAAATACAAAATTCTTCTGTTTTGCAGACGTAATAACAGATACTAAGTTGTACAGATAAAACAAATTTACAACATAAACTAATGCCGTGGGTTACTGCTTGGAATTTATATAATCATCAAATAACAACTCGTACATTTTCAAAAAATTTCTTTATATTTAACTTTTTTTTTCATATATATGGCTTCTTACTTGGTGATTATATGTGTGTCACGCGGTAGCCTATGGCATTAGTTTACTTTGTAAATTTTATCATCTGTACAACCAAGTATTGGTTATACGGTTGCTTTGACATAACATTATTTAAAAAAAAAAACTGTAAAAATACGATGCGTACGAGTTGAACAATGCTTGGTACAAATACAAAATTATTAATTTTTGAGGCCCGACACTTTTAAATGCACTGCATTGCGCAGAATCTATGTGAATCGTGATGCGCCTGAGAATACACCCATCATTGCTATTCTGTTTGGTCCGCCATTATCTAAAACAGCCCCCACCAGAAGAGCGAGCCAGGGAACTTTTTGGGACAAAAGATACGCTTTCATCTAACAGAACTATGCCAATTTTTACGCTGAAGAGTGAAAGTCGCGGCAAGTGTTACGATATCACTCCAGAGAGGAGACAGACAAATCTGTACAATTGTCAGCTGTTCAATGAAGAGAAAGAACAGAGTCGTGATTCTAGTTTCTATGCAATTAGAGAAGACGTGCAGACTACTCTTCGTTGAGTGGAAGGCGTGAGCCAGCTTTCCTGGAAAAGGCGCCAATTATTCTGCTAGAGTTAATCTCCAACACGCTCATGTTCTCGTCTCTGGAAATGCGAATTTATGGAGATTAAGTGCAAGTGCATCTGGGTCAGTGAGAACGTGCGAACCACGTTGCACGTCCGTCGTATTCCTCTTCCTATACTGCATCCGCGCACACAGGACTGTGCCAACTAATTCGAAACGACCGTCCACGAGTTGCAAACTTGCAGTGATACGATTTCAAGAAAGAAATTATCTGCATGTAGAAGATAAACCGAGAACTTTCGAAAGCCCTACTTATGGGTATACACATCACGTATTCTTCCATCGAAATTAACATTGTCATGGGCCTGATCACTTTATTTATACGCCGGCCAAGTAAAACTTTGAAATTACTGGAAAAATAAATATTTTACAAATTCTCATTCTTATACTTACATGCATTAAAAAAAAAACGCAAAATATATTATTTTAGTATTCACAACTGTTTACCTAATGATTCAATGTTAAAGCATTTAACTACTTCCCCTCCGTCGCTACCAACTTTATTGGGCGCATGCCTGTCCGTGTGTCCATTAAAATGCACAAGGGCGGTGACATTTTTCAAATGTTGATTTCAAAAGTGGCCACTTACCTTGAACAGTCTAAAAATGCAGGGTGAGTATAAAATAAATACCCCAACTTTGAAGGTCTATAATATCAAAAATAAACAACCTACAACCTTGATTTACCAATCAAATGAACAGTGGAACCATGAAGTTTGTTTACCATACATACATAAATGTTAAAAGTGACCGCCACGAGCGGCCCGAACGACATCTACGCGATAATCAAACTCGTTCCACGCTCTTGTCAGCATGTCCGGTGTTGCGGTTTGGATGGCGTTCGTAACTCTCTCGGTTTGAGATGGTGAAGGGGTAGCGAGCTCGCATTCGACACGTCAATGTGAAGGGGACTGTCTGATGTTTCCTTTATAGTGCACCACCCCATTGGCACCTAGCTGTTCGCGGATACCTGAACGAGACGTTGCCGCAACGCTGGATTGGTCGAGAAGCAGCTGGTGACCAGGCTCTTCATCACTGGCCCCCAAGAAGCCCGGATCTTACACCGTGCGGTTTTTTTTCTATGGGCGTACATAAAAGGATCAAGTGTTTCGTCCACCACTGCCGGCTAACAATGACGACCTAAAAACGAGAATTACGGACGCCATCCAAACCGTAACACCGGACGTGCTGACAAGAGCGTGGAACGAGTTTGATTATCGCGTAGATGTCGTTCGGGCCGCTCGTGGCGGTCACATTGAACACTTATTAATGTATGGAAAACGTCACCGTTCCACGGTTCATTTGATTGGTCAATCAAGGTTGTAGGTTGTTTGGTTGTGATATTATAGACCTTCAAAGTTAGGGTATTCTTTTATACTCATCCTGTATGTTAATGGATCGTACTTTGAGTTTAAGGTTTAGATTTACAACGACTTCCAATGGAGAACTACAGACTGCATCAGACTGTAAAATAAACACTTATTAAAAGCTAGTACACACTGCTAGAACTGTCAAGAAAGTATGATTTATGTTTCATACGAAAGAAGAATGCATACATTTTGTAACACTAGAAAATATTTTGCTAGGATTTACTTATTTGTTTTATGAAAACTTACGAGTATTTCCATTCTGAATGCTTCATAAAGCACATTTTGTAACAAAACTTGTATGTAATAAAAATAGGCAATAATGGGTACAAAATTTTTAGTAATTGATTTGATGCAAATTATTTCAGCTACGAAATAAACAAAATAAATGAAAATAAAATCCATTATTAAAAATACTTTTTTAAAGATTAGATGCAAGATATTTTTTACATTCAAACACACTATTATTATGGCTGCCCTACTTTAAACGTGATTAAGCAAAATACCAAAGCGTTGTTAGAAGAGATCAGCTAAATCCATAATTTTAATACTGCTTGTTCATATCAGGTATAACATGCATATGCTTTCGGTAATGTTATAGAATTTCCCCTTTTTGTTAAAGTCTTCCAATAAAATTTCAAAATGTTCAAAATTTAAATTTATTAAAACTGTATTAAGTAATTAAGAATTAATGAAAAGTTATTTTCCGGCATAGAACAGCAAAGGTACTACCACCACAACCAACAATTTATTACGAAATCTGCAGGTTGCAAGTGCGCATTGCGTAATTAGGCGTAATAACGTCGTGGAACTAACAACTGGACACGAGAGAGAAAATTAGTTCATCCCGGTAGTCTATTATCCCAATTGTCTAAATAGGAAGTTCCCGATTGTGGACTCGCGGTTCTCGAAACGAGTTGAAAGTTCGTTATTCTGGATTATAGTTGGAGTCTCGGCACCTCTCGGAGTCTCTTACGTAACACACAATGAGAGCGCACTCGAGAACTAATGTCTGTTGTCGAAATCCAACTTCACGATCGGCAAGTCCAATTCAAACACGAAGGATGGAAGGCGTGACCGGCTTAGTTGATTACAAACAAGCAGGATAGGCGGCAATTTTCCTATACACGTCATAAAACTACAAATTGGACCTATTTTTGCTACTAGAAAAATAGTACAAACGTGTAGTAAACATAATTATTAGCAATCCGTGCTATACCATTACGGTGCTTCGACCTTACTTTCTATGCTTTTAAATGGGCAAGTGGTTACAGTGATTTACAAAGTTTTAGCTCATTAAACATATTTCTACGTAACAATACACTTTATAACGGAAAAAAATATTAGTAGGCCTACCTTTTGTCAAATAAGAACCGACTCAAAGTAACTGTACACACCCCAGTCGCGATCCGAACCGAGGGCCCTTCGCACGGTTAGCTGACGTCCCAACAAACTACGGCACGGAAGTTCAACTAGGGCCATTTGTTCTTGAAGAGAACACTCGATGCCAAGAGGGACCGCGGTGACTGAGCGGTTAGCCTGCTCGCCTACCAACAAGGCGAGCCGGGCTCAATCCCGGGCCGGTTCACTCCCGGATTTTCAGATGTGGGAATCGTGGCGGACAATGCCGCTGGTCGGCGGGTTTTCTCGGGGAAATCCCCCCCCCCTCCTTAATTCCAGCGCTGCTTCATACTCACCACCACCATCAATGATGAGGCCATTTCAAAGTGTTGATTTGGGGTTGATTAGAATTTTGTCGAGAATCGTTTCGAGACAGTGACTGATCTATCCAGACAGTGGCTGATGTATTCGACTCACAAGATCGCATCGTCGGGTTCAAGAAGGTTGGACTGGCCTACATATCGAGGTTAAGGGTTTTATAAGTGATATTAAGTTGAAGTTTGTAATTTTGAGAAACTAACATCTCTGATGGTTAAAACGTTCCAAATATCGTTTATGTAGTTTCGGTTCGGTTTCTGTGGTTACAGTGGAAAATTTTAACATTCCACAATAAGTACCCTGCAAAATTGTTCACGTGATACTTTCCCATAAGTTAGTAATGTTGTGTTGACTTTTAACGGTTTGTAAGCGTTTTCAGATTAACGTACCACATACTAAGAAGCAATGCCACATGCTCAAATGCAACTACATATTTGAAGTCTGTGTGTATAGTTGCCATCTATAACCAATTTTGGGAAATGCTGTCGACTAGCAATTCTAAAATTCCATGCATTTCTATTGAAATCGTTCTTTGTTCTCACATACATATTTGAAATATTTACTTGCGACGGAATAAAAACTAAAATTCCACGGCCTAACTGCAAGTAACATTCACACTTATTAAGTTACTGCTTATGAAACTGTGCGCGTTTTTTTTTTGCCATTTCTATAGTAGGTTTAAAGCGTACTGAATGCTGGAATGGAACTGCTTCAAGAAAATACCACAGCAATCATTACTTACCACTTGAGTTACGTTATGCTCGGGACGCACAACAGTAGCTATAGGCTGTTCACGGTTAAGTGAGCACTTTTTAAGGCCCTTTCAACAGATAGAAACCGGTAATAACTGTATTTTATTGCAGAGTCAGATATTAACTTTTGATATAGGTGAAAAGTATACACTACGTTTATTAGTCCCATGGTAATAGCAAGAGGCGGAAAGATGAGACATTTTGCAAAAGGAAAAATTTAGCAGGGCCTTAAAAAGTGCTCACTTTACCGTGAACAGCATATAACTTACGTAACACAGTTGGAAGGTACTTCAGTGCACAGTGTCCAGTGCAAGTGGTACTCAGTTTGAATCCTAGCCAAGGCATAGATGTGTGAATTTAGGCGCGTAAGCCACTTCCGTGTCCCCGGGATCAGCTTACCGAGATAATGCGAGGGCGATGATAAGCAACGATCACTTAATCCCTGCAGACCTGATTTAATTTATGGCTTAAGATGATGGAAATAAGAAATGTCATGATGCGTCCTTACTTGAAGTAGACGCATTTGTTCCGTTCATCACAACGTAGGCGTTGGGTTCGCCTGTAGAAATCAGAACCATTCATGACCTAGAACAGTAACGCGGTTGTCAAATCAGCTATGGTCTATTCGCGGTTTCTTCACACTTTTTGAATCTAACCTTTAAAACATCACCCTGTGTTTGACGTGTTTGGTTATTTTCTAAATATGTAATGTATCACAAGCTTTTTTATACTAGTGTTAACACAAAATTCCTTTATTTTTTTGTGAAACTGAACTTCTACATACATTTTATCTAAAATTGATTATATTTCATTGATAATATGAATATGAACAGGAACGAAACAGGTGTGCTGGTAATGCCGGTAAGAAATAGTTCTCGTGAAAAATATATTACACTGAGCGCGCACGAACGCGATGCGTCGTCCCTTTAGCGTAATTTTCTAGGACTTCGTCAACTTATGTTTGCGTGAGGTGGAGGAATATCCTGGAGAGGTAGAAGTTAAGCACGGGTTTCGGAAAAGTTGGAACTAATCGTGAAGGGACCTGTACCAACAATTCTGTACACTAGGAGCGGCTGTTCATTTCTTGCCCCCCTCTAACCACCTTGTCGAGCTTGGAATCAGCGGCGCTCCAGCCACGGAAGACAGGAGCTAGCCACCAACTGTGAACCGGATAACGATGCGCGCGCGCCGTACCTCGCCTACGGGAACCGGTACCCCAGCCGCACCGTTACAACGCCGCATAGCGGAGAGGGGGCCGTCTAATCGGCGGCGTCCCCACGGCTGGCTGCCTTCATTCACGTTACATCCCTGGCGTCGGCACTGGAGGTGTGGCAAGGGCTGGCGCAAGGTAGTTTGGCACCCTAGGCGAAAATACACGT
>NQII01002222.1:164525-203269 GCA_002778355.1 Clitarchus hookeri
AGACAAACAACGAGATAACGTGAAATGCAAATTAACTGTCAATCATGCATGCTAACAACGACTCTAAGTTCGTGCACGCAGCAAAGATATGATTGTATCTCCTTTCCCCTACCCTACCCGATTGCTTCCGCGCTGACAGATAGACCACGCGCCCAGCAGGGCTCAGGCCGCTCTGCGAGTGACGCTCTTTTACTTAATTAAACTGAAGTCGCAGAGGAAAAATCGATAGTCGGTTCATGTAACTTCGGAATTACGTACGTATGCATTATGAAAACCAATCGGCTGAACACAGAATTTAGTCGATAAATCCGTCTTAAGTGTCACGCCTACCTGGAACATGAGGCAGAGAAGCTCTGTGGGGATAAATACGGCCGCCAGTATCAAACACAAATCAAGGTCGTTCAAAGTGTCTAAGTCGGCAAAAATCGCTGTAAGTAGCCCTCTGTTTACTACATTTATTCTTCTGTAAAACAGTATTTTGAACTATAGCCAGAATTTCGTATCTTTTCTTAACAGAATTCTGAATTAAAACCTTATAGTCGGCGCATAAATTTCAGAGGAAACAAAAAAAAAAAACACCCGAAGCTTGTTAATGCTATTTTCCAACGCAGTCGCAATGCTTTTTTATGGTAGGACATGATCTCGATGTGTTTTTATTCTGTTCCCTAGGGATTCCCCTTAATCTAACGTAATTTAATTTGATCCTGACCGAACCGTTAAGTACAATAATAATAAACAATCCGGTTTTTCTCGCGTGATGTAGACAACATTGAGTGGGGAAAGCCTCGCCGAGACGACGACTTCCGCCTCTCGACTGCTGGCGGCCCGACGTCGAGGTATCGATTGCCGACGGTGGCGTCGACGCCTGCACCTGTCTGGAGGGGGGTTCGCCGATCCCCTGCAGCGGCCACGCACGCACGCCCGCCCGTACGCACAGCAGCCTGCTCGGTTCTCTGGCGCCCGCCCCCTTCTAGCTCGGCTTCACCTGTTATGAACGAATTCTTCGTTTTCGCGTAACAATTTCGGATTCATAGTGATTACTGACAATGCACGATTATAGAAAATTTACATATTAGGATTTGTTTAATATTTAGTCGAGAACATATTTTATTAATAAGTGCGTGCCTTTTTTGCAAGTAGGAAATAACACGCAGTGCAAATGAGATACTAACGTATTAAACAACTAGTAAATTGTAAAAATTTCTATAATCAAACATTTTCGATAATACCTCTGAAAATGAAAACATGACACCAAGCGACGAATTTCTGCAAAAAGGGGTGAAGCTGGGAGTAGAAGCCCATGAGCAAGGTTCATTCTGGTCAGGGACAAAACAAGATTCCTTATGGCAAGAGTTTGGCGCAGGGAAAATATCCGCCGCAATGTGTGCTGATGTCGCTGGTGTTCCAAAGAGGTCGTTTTTAAGCTGACAGTAAATGGAGTGGGAGACATTTGGGCGGCTCCTTAACAACGAGGTCTTGAGAGCCGATGCGAGTGGAACGAGGTGGAGATGGTGCAGCGCCAGAATACAAGGGCGGGGAAAACGGGAGATTCCGGAGAAAACCCGCCGACCACCAGCGGCATCGTCCGGCACGGTTCCCACATGCGAAAATCCGGGAGTGACCCGGCCGGGGATTGAATCCAGATTCGCCTCGTTGGGAGGCGAGCAGGCTAACCGCTCAGCCACAGCGGCCCCGCAATTTCCTTGAAATCCGATGCTTATTTTACCTGCGTTAAGGCTCGAGTTCAGTCAGGAACGTAACGTTCGCGGTAGTCCGCGGACTTGGAGGCTAGGAAACACGAATGTCACCCCTCCGTTTGGTTCTACCCCCTCCCCAACAGGAGGAAAGATACAAGTGCCATCCCTGCGTTTCGTTCTACCCCTTCCCCATCCCGTGTCACGACTAATTGATAATTCTTCTGCATTTCACCCAAAACCGAAGAGTTCACCTAAATAGTAAAATTATATAAGCTATTTCCATTACCGTTTTGTATTTAGTACAATGGCGGACACTGCTGATGAATTACGTAGCATTATCGAAAACTTGGGTGGAAAATATTTGTTGGCCAAGCGAGCACGTTTGGAACGTGGCATGGTTTTGGAGGATGCGTTCAAACCGCTCACATCTCGACTTGATAATTTGCCACCTGTAGTTTAACCAATCGCATAGAAGAAAGAACCCGATGAAGCCATTCAGCAGCCAGGGTGGAAACGAAAGCGTAAACTGGATGTAGAAGAAGTGGCGGATGAAAACGATATTCCATTGTTACTTTTGAAACGTAAAAAAGACCGCGCTAATGCTCGAAATGTACATGCTCATGTTTACCTAGCAATGTATTCGCCTCGGTTCAACGATAGAACATAACGAGCTTACAAACTAAATAAAAAATGGTTTCTCGGAAAAACACGGAAATATTTTTCCTCCCAAATGGTGAAATTCAAATCGGAAATCAATATCTGCGTGCAGTCCCCGGCCTTTACGAATTACTCTTCAGGATAGAACCTACTACATATTCACAAACTGCTCTGCGACAGTACAAGAGGCTGCTCAAACTAAAGAGTGCACATTAAAAATATAACGATCCTTCGAGCAATGAGTAAATGGATACTGATCATGCAAAATTCAGCATTATTTCACGTTTGTTTCCAGAGGTAAACATACTGTCTGGTTCTGGTCTGCTGGTAAAAATCGAAGATGAACGTCATCTAGAACATGTATATTGGGACGATGTTAACGAACTTGTTGATATATTGCGGCTGTAGATTGCTTCACAAAGAGCTGGAAATAATTCCCACATGAAGGAAATTACTAATATATTGGAGTAATTGTGTGAATGAGGCTACATACGATGAGTCTGGCAGAAATCGCTAGCGAACTGCACAAGCAGGTTAGATGGAATTATCCAAAATGCGAAGTGATTGAGTTTGGATTGCGTAATTTATACCAGGCAGATTTGGTCATAATGACTCCATATGCCCATGTGAATAAAGGATTCAAGTAAATGCTTACTGTGATCGATTGCTATAGCAAGTTCGCATTTTCTGTATCAAGCTATGGAACTCGCTTTGGGTGACAAAGACCCACCAAAAATTCTGCAAATAAATCTTGGACGCGAGTTCTATAATCCAGAATTCCGGCATCTAACAAAGAAACACAAGATCAATCATTATTCTAAACATAGTGGTGTGAAGTGTGCTGTTGTCGAAAGGTATAATCGCATTTTGAAAACTGCTATGTGAAACAATTCTCAGCACAAGGAAGCTACAAATGGTTGGGAATATTACCAGAACTGGTTTCAGAGTACAACCTCAAAAGACATCGAACAATAGATCTGTGCCCCATCGACGTTAAAGACAACACGCTTCTACAAACAGTTTACAAGAATGAAAAAAAGTATTGATAGACGCAAGTCAAAAGCTATTGTTGGAGACAAAATACGCATTTCAAGAATGAAAGGTGCATTTGACAAAGGATATGCACAGTACCGGTCAAGCGAATTGTACAGAGTCGTGAAAACCTACTATCTCGAAGACGACTTGGATGGCAAAGTTATTCGGGGCGGCTTTTACAGTGAGGAAATACACACCACAGAATTACCCGACACTTTTCTTGTAAGAAAAAATTTTAAAAGGTAAGGCAATAAAATCTACGTTCGTTGGATGGAATTTCCAGGTTAAAAAAATAGCTTGATCGACAAGGATGCAATCATAGATAAATAATAATGTATTTTTTTTTACAGCAAGTGTCTGCTAGTCGTAAGAAGATGAAAAAAAAAAAAAAAAAAAACAGAAGATTGCACTTCAGTTCAGAATTGGTGAGTGGACAGAAGATGATTTTGTGAATAACTAACTACAAGAAAAAATTATTATCCTGTACAAAAAAAAATTTATTTAATTTACATTTTTTCACAATATGATGGTTTAATTTTTAGGATTATTACCTACTGATGGTTGCATGCCTACTTCCTGGTCTGAGGTCTAATATACATATCCATGCCTATACCGTTTCTAATTTATATTAATAAAAAATTCAGGGCAAAGGTTATAATTACAAAAAAAAATGAAGTTATTTTTAATGCCTTGCCAACATGCCTGCTGCAGGAGTTAACATAATGAACACATACCTCTCGTATACACACACCCATGCCTATTACATTTGGGAAAATAATAATTTCCAAATATATTTTATGTATACATCATTTAAACCTACTCTGGCACTCATGCCACGCCTAGAAACACGATGTTGTGTGGTGGAATGGCAGAGTATGAAATGGAACATTCTTGAAACAAGGTCATATTTTTAGACTGAGTGACTCATAACATTTTGGGTACGGAAACTTTTTGCAGGAAATTTTGCAGATTTGTAGGGAAAATCTGAAAACTTGAGGGAAATTCTAGGAATTTTAAATGTTTAAGGGAAAACGGGAAATTTCGAGTTGTGTCTAAGGTCAAGGTTACCTCTGGTCCTCTGTCAGATGCCACCACCGGTCCACTGTCAGATGCCATGTCCATCAGACCTCCGAAGCCTGCAGCCTGTGCCCCAGAACTCTCACTAATAAATTTTGTTTGAAAAGCCTGCAGCCTGTGCCCCAGAACTCTCACTAATAAATTTTGTTTGAAATACGTGTCTTTAAAATTAACGCACCGAGGCGAAATTTCCTTAACGTGGGTTTTCCTATTAAAATCTCGCAGCTGCCAGCCGGTAGGCAGTGCCCTTGGCCCTGTGAATTTCGCACATGAATCCTGGTCCACGGTATATATATATACAATATATATATACTATATATATAAAGGTAGATATGAAACTGAATCACTTGTGTGTACGCCTACCACACTGGTTAGCCCTAGCTTTGACCAGGATTGGCAACAGTCCTGATACATAGGGCGCCAGTAAAGTGTACTAATTACTTGGAACCTTTATTCAGAAACGCTACAAGATGAAATTACTGGAGAATAAGTGCGAGGCCGAACCCTGAGCTTGCGGAGAGACGCAAGGCCCTGTTGATTAATGCAGGGTTGACGATGAGCAGCGACTCGGGTTGTAGGGACTCGCCGACATACTACACGCGAATTTAACTAGCCACCACTACAACACGCCAGTCGAGNCAGGATTGGCAACAGTCCTGATACATAGGGCGCCAGTAAAGTGTACTAATTACTTGGAACCTTTATTCAGAAACGCTACAAGATGAAATTACTGGAGAATAAGTGCGAGGCCGAACCCTGAGCTTGCGGAGAGACGCAAGGCCCTGTTGATTAATGCAGGGTTGACGATGAGCAGCGACTCGGGTTGTAGGGACTCGCCGACATACTACACGCGAATTTAACTAGCCACCACTACAACACGCCAGTCGAGAGACTGGTGGGGAGCTTCACTCCCACGCCGATGCATCGACGCGTAAGATTATCAAGATAACCGTGGTTAACAATAAATACGGGCCCGGAGACCAGCTCAAACGTAAACACGTCAGCCCGTCGCAATTGGCTCAATGATTTGACCCAAGTCTGTCGGGTTGGAACCAGATTTGCAAAGCCACTTAACGAGTTATGGGAACTTCGGTTCCCGGTCTCGTGGCAGCACAACCTTCCGGGGGCACATGAGAGACCGGCATCACCTGTGAAACACACGCATATTTTGGGACAAGATACGCATTNCACAACCTTCCGGGGGCACATGAGAGACCGGCATCACCTGTGAAACACACGCATATTTTGGGACAAGATACGCATTGTGTGGATATCAACTGGAGACAACCAAACTTTACAGCCCTTATCTAGATTCTTTAAACTACACTAAAATGTTACACATAAAATATAGATATCTCTCTCCCGAAATTCGCTTACGACAAAGTAAACAAACGACGTAAACAAACTCGCATCCGATGCTAAAAATAAATTANTCTCTCCCGAAATTCGCTTACGACAAAGTAAACAAACGACGTAAACAAACTCGCATCCGATGCTAAAAATAAATTAGGACAGGTACAAAGCGCCACGATATAGCAGCACAAGTAATTCATACCTGAATACATTGGAGAAAACGACTGACGCCGAAAAGCCCCACGTAAGCTAGAAAACAGGTGCCAAAGGCCAGTACTCAACGCGTGCTCATAGTATTTTCCTAATCTGCCACTCTCCGTTGACGTCAACTGTTTCTGCGACGCCAGCTTGCTTACTGTAAAGTTAACCGTTTAACGTTTAGCAGCAGTTCAACAGTAGACCGGGCTTAACAGGCCGTGACGGCCAGCGAGCGGGTATGCGCGCCGTCACTCGACAGGCGCCGACGGCCCCCACGTCCGCGGACTAGAGATGAGGTAGACCGACTTTCCTCTCCTGCACTCGCTGGCCCATCGCCATCGGAACTGTCAACTGAGACGTGGCCTTGGTTTACATTTAGTTCAGAATATCCGTGAGCGAGTGAAGAGATTTGGGCAGCTCTTAAAATCGAGGTCTTGAGAGCAAATGAGAGTGCAGCGAGGTGAGCATGAAGCAGCGCCGGAATTAAAGGGAGGTGGGGAACGGGATATCCCCGAGAAAACCCACCGACCAGCGGCATCGTCCGGCACGATTCCCACATGCAAAAAACCGGGAGCGAACCCGTCGGGGATCAAACCCGGTTCGCCTAGTTGCGAGGCAAGCAGTCTAACCACTACACCGCCGCGGCCGCTCAAAACAACAGTGAGTGTTTCTATAAAAAAATATATATATACACCTATATATATTTGATATGACACCATGTAATATATTCCAGTTGCATGGGAACAATACTACCATTTCAAAGCACGTAAGTATTAAAAAAAATGTTCCAACTACGGGTTAAAAAATTATTTTAAAGTGTTAATTGCAGAAAAGCAGTATAATGTTGTGATCGTGCAGCGAATATGATGCGAGTACACAAACCACCTGCATCCGAGCGCTACGCCTTAGTAATATCAGCTAATGTGACTAATGATAAATTTGGAATGTAATATATATATATATATATATATATACATACACACACACGCACACACACACACACACACAGCAAATATTGGACAACGTACGCAAACAGATCTTTCGATTTATACAGCTTTGCTTTTCAGTTTCCTGTTGAACTTGTTTTATTAGAACGTTTTAAGATTATCAAGCGTCAATATGTGCACTAACAAACTGTAAACAGTTACTATCTTAATTGCCACCAAAAAAACTCTCGAGCTGTATTTTCGAACTAAAGCAATCAAATGGGTGACCAAACAAATAAATAAAGTTGATTCAACTAAATATTTTGTTGACAGTCTAATTTCTTTTGACCCAACACAGAGATTTTGTTTATTCAAACGTGTATTTTGTTAGATGAACAAAAGTAATTTTGTTTCTTTTCAAATTTTATTTCCTCAACAAAATATTTTGTTAGGGTACCTCAGCATATTTTTAACTCTACACAAATAAATATTTTGTTCGATTTTCCCCCAGTGTGTCTGTATCGGAAATGGAACCTCGGACTTCCCTTTTGAGAATAGAATAGTTCACGACGACAGAAGCGAGAATATAAAAAATAACACTTGGTCCTCAATTGTAACCAGCTCAAAAAATCACTAACATTCATTGTAACGCCAAAAATCTAATTCCACTGAATTCGTAAATTACCAAGAATAAAATTTTACATACAAGATCTGTTTTGCTAACGTGGTAAACAGAGTTCTTGTATGTAATATTTTATTCATCAGCATCTAAGAATGGAGATGCATGAAAACAGATGACTTTAGCAAATTGAAAATGCGATTGAGATATCAAGACTAAAAAGTAGGTTAATTTGAACACGCGAAGAGAATTGAAGCAAAGAACTGACCCCAGAATTTAGGAATATTTTACATGATGTTGGCAAAACTGAAAATCACACGGAAAGGCCGGATTATAACTGTCACCCAAAGAAGGAATTAACAGAGAAATACGAGTAATGAATGTCACGAGAAAACATTGTCCTCCAGGACAAATGTACCAGAATTATTATTGTACAATGTGAACATAAAACCAGAAATTTCAATATCGATAAGTTTTCATATGTTTACACTACCAATGAAAAATAAAAACTCTGCTTATAAAAAGTTTTAAAAAATTGTCAATAATTACCTAGAAAAAAATTTATGACAAGAGCAAGAGAATTTTCTGCTCATGGCGAGACTTGCCCTTTGAAGGCAAACTTTGTAATTTGTTTACAGATAGTGTCATCCATCCGGGTAAGTACAAGGAAAGAGACTGCACAATATTGGCAAGATTTGTATTTACCGTTACCGCATTCCGTAAACCGAGCCGATGAGGATCTGCCTTCGAGTACCCGTCTCGTGTAAACAAAGGATGTGCGACGACTGTAGCTGTACATCGAGACGCAAACACGCACATTATTAGTGAACCCTGGCTAAACAAACCGTACGCCGACACACACACACACTGCCGCGCGCAAACCAGGGCACTCCAGGTTTCAGCTTGGAACCGATCCAAGACACGCTCGAAAGTACTGTTTGTCCACAGTCAGTTAAATCTCTCG
This sequence comes from Clitarchus hookeri, assembly GCA_002778355.1. Lineage (NCBI taxonomy): Eukaryota > Metazoa > Arthropoda > Insecta > Phasmatodea > Phasmatidae > Clitarchus > Clitarchus hookeri. The sequence goes on from NQII01002222.1 coordinate 173,052, forward strand.
TGAATATTGAAATCAGTGCGTCGTTATCAGGTCGGAGAAAAAGGAGAAAAAAACCTTTTCAATCGTAAGCTGTGAAATGCAACGCAAGACTCGGCAAAATTAGTGCCAAGTCTCCGAATGCACGCACACGCAAGGAGCAATAAATTGACTTTCACAGCCGTCAAAAAAAAAAAAAAGGAATACATTTACCAAGAACGAATAATAAAAAGGGGAGGATGAAAAATAAAAATAAAACAGACTGCCCAGTGAAGCACGAACAACGATGTACGTCGAATACTGGCGGGGAAATCACGACTACGTCTCGTATTTCCAAAACCCACATAAGGCTTTATCTTGCGTTGTTCGTACACACAGCTTAATTACAAGTATTAAGTGTTTATGAAAATCTTAAATAATGAGCCCTTTGCTAATAAATTTACGTGTACCCTATCAGTATGAAACAACTAAGTTTAAAAGTAACGGGTCCTAAATTATCTACCGGCTTGTGACTAGAAAGAGCAGCAAGGCATATACGAAATATGACCGAGTGCGCATGCGAGATGCACAGTAACTACACTCGCGTGTTTCAACGTTGAACTCTTTTTTTTGCCAACGCAATCACGCTCATCTGTTCGATTTTGAAAGTTGCACTGGCGATGGATAAGTCAATGTTGGACACGTGCTCAGCCGGTCTACCTCGTCTTAGCCTACGCAGCAAGCCACCGCCCTCCCCAGCAAGAAGCAACACAAAGCGTAAGATTTTCAAGCTTAAAAAAAGTTAAACGTTACATTACATTAAACTCTGCAGCCTACTACGGAATATTTGGGCTGAGGATGTGCGCGGGTTCTGTGTTCTGCCCCTACCGCGCTACAATTTCCACATGCAACTCGTATGAATACATAAATGTTAAAAGCCCGGTGCAAATCGATGGCTTTAGTCACACAGCTGTACAAAACACAAAAGTTTGGGTACATTCCGTAACGAGCGGTGAAAAATAAACATACGCAGCTGAACGTCTTTTACGAAAACATAGTGATCCTCTTATGGGATTTCCCCAGTAAATTTTTATTTCTGTATGGTTCCCAAATTAAATGATGCACTTAGATTTCACGTTATTATCAATTCGCGGTTTCTTCACACTTTTCGAATCAAACATTTAAAAAATCGCCCTATTTATGACGTGCTTGGTTGTTTCTTCATTATGTCGTGTATTAGAAGAGTTTTATACACTTGTTAACATGACAGTACCTTATTTTTACTTAAATTTAACTTTTAATTATGTTCTATATATAAATTATAATATTCACTTAAAATTAATATGAACAAAAATAGGGAGAATACGGGTGTGTTGGTGACGCTTAGTGAGAAATAGTTCTTATGCAAAATATTATTAGATTGTGCGCGCACGAATCTGGTGCATTGTCCCTTTGGTGTCACTTTTCGACTTAGTGAAGCTATGTTTGCATGAGGCGGAGGGATATCCTGGCAGAAGGGCTTCGCGGAAAAGTTGGAATTAACCGTGAACGGACTGTAACAGAACTCTTGTCTGCATAGAGCAAACACAGAAGAACAAGGCCTGCCTTAGAACACACGCTGGGATCGGTTTTCCTCAAGCTAGCACCAGAGCCTTTCCGAGTGAGAGTATTGCAGTGCATGTTCGCGCTGAAGCTTGGAGGTCAGAGAAACCGCACTCCCTTTGTCAGCGTTCCAAGGCGCCGGACGGGAAATGTCGAGCGAGCCGGGAGAAACTGGGTTCCGCTGGAAAGCTAGCCCGCACACTGCTCCAGCCACGGCGAGGCGGGTCGCAGCTCGACACGTCCTAGGTGACGGACGACACGGCCGGAGACGAATTTCGTGAAACCGACTCCCGTCCCTCGGTCAGGGCCACGTGAAGACACTGCTTTCTCCAACACGACTACTCCAGGCGTAAAAAATAGTCGTGAACATCACAAAGGCGACCTATGGGAAGGGGGGGGGGACGAGTTCGCTAAAACAGCAGCCTTCTAACCAAAACGTGCCGGGTTCGAGTCCAGGGAAAGGCACGATTGTTCATGCCATTTGTACACGCAAGTTTACATTATCTAAGTAGGCCTAAGTGTTTCCCCTCCCTTCCCGGAAACAAGATTACCTACGGCAGGCGTAAAATACAAGCGGCCAACTTCTGAGTTACTGAAACCACTAGAAAACGAGTGCGCTCATCCGATGGTTAGCTAAGTTAACTCTACTGCAAGCAACTATGTAGACAAAAAACACACACAAGCATATAACATATATTTTATTTATTTAGTTGACTGCAGCGTTTTTAAAGTATAGCCATTTAATACGGGGGAAAAAAAAATGTCATACGTCGTAAACATTTCACGCAAATCTTGTGTAAGAAAATCGATTACAGACCACAAGGAGACTAATATTTTTACGTGCTTGGTTTTTGTTCACTACGGCACGAGAAGACCAATCATGAACTTTCCGTTTTTTTCTAGAACGTTTTTAATATATGTCTTGTATGCCTTCTATATGACGTGTTATATTCTGAGGTTTCGTTTAGAGGTCTTTAAGCACTCATAATTTTGTGTCTGTACGCCCATTGGGAGATGTGGTGGAGGACGCTTAAGTTACATATGCTAACATAAAACTATACTTAATCTAAAACGGCACGCACATTCATGCCTATGCGGTATTCAACCCCGGGACTTGTTAGTATACAACAACGCCTCGACGAGCACCGCCAAATTAGTCACCCCATTCTATACGTCATTCAGGTAGGTAACTTCATGGGTAGGCCGTTACTGATGTAATTAAGAACGAGGCGCATCAACGACGGACTAAAGAAGCTGAGATAACGTGAAAATCCCGAAGAAGCGCGAAGTTCACAAAAGTTTCGACGTAATAGACGGGTTTGAAAACGGACTTGTGGGAGGCGGGGGTCTGACAACAGGTGTACTTCAGTTTCACGGTAACATGGAGAGAAGTTGTAAAGGTACCAGGAGGCACGTCATTCTGTAGATCTTGGTAGTTGTTACAGACTCGCTAAAGTTGGGAGACAGCCACCGAGACAGCACCAAGCCGCAGTATCCGAACGCGGCGACCCGCGAGAGATTCCAGAAATGCTTGAAGATGGATGAAGCGCCATACATAACCTCTCTCCAGCAAGGCTACACTTTGGTTCCACGATTGGTGCTGCAGCACCACTTCTGGAGTGTAATCAGAAGAGAGCTTCGCTGGGCACCGCCTCGTGCAATCTGGAATCCTTGCTACCGAGAGGAGGCATTCCCCGCTGGCTTGGGCAGTTAGGTGTCGCACAGTCCCAACCACGAGGAAGGGCGTTGTACTACTAGAGTGCTCTGGCCATTCGAACCAAACGCCTGAATTTCAACACGAAGAAATTGTTTTCCCGATTATGGTAATAATGGACAGTACTGCGTAAAAATCATTATAATTCATAGATAAAGTATAAGTAAAAGTTCCATTTAACCAAAAAAGACACTTTTATGTCAACAGAAGTATAAAACGCTTGTGATGACAGATTTAGGAAACAATAAAGCACGTGGGGCGATTTTTCAAGGGGGTTTGATTCAAAAGGTGTGAAGAAAACGCGAATAGACTATATACTATTATCTGGTATCGTGTAGAAGCTGCTTTAGAAATGCGCTGGGCACGCCCGTACGCACGGCACGACACGACCGGCTGAGGGGGCCACGGTGGTGCAGTGGTCAGACTACTCTTCTCCCACAAAGGCGAACCGGGTTCGATTCCCGGCGGGGTCGCTCTGGGGTTTTCGTAAGTGGGAATCGTGCCAGACGATGCCACTGGTCGGCGGGTTTCCTCAGGGATCTCCCGTTTCCCCTGCCCTTACATTCCGGCGCTGCTCCATACTCACCTCGTTTCACCCTCATCGGTTCTCGAGACCCTCGATGTTAAGAGCCGCCCACTTCTTCTCCACTCCACGACCGTCTGAGGCCGTGTCCGAAATGACAAATTCGTTACTTTGTAATTTCTCATTTCGTAAGTTTCAATCCCGACGTTGTCGACAGTCACTTGTTTAACACTCGCGGTAACATCTTTACATTAACAGTGAAAATGTTTTTTAAAATCTAAATGTAATGCTTAAAATAGACGTAATATTTGTAAAATAATTACTGGAATGCTGCAAATATGTTAATAAATAAGAAAATAAATTTTGCAATAACGACTTAAAAAATATGTTTGCTAATAAATACATAAAGCACAGCACTCACTTGTTTTTTAAAAAAATGTTTCAATTACGAATTGCGTATGTGTTTTGAACGTCAAAATACCAAATTAGCAAATTAGCTAAAACGTCACTATTTTAGTGTACAAAATCGGGTCACGTGTTCATTTCGTCAACAAAATCCGCCACTTCGGACACGGCCTGAGGAAACTCCCGCGTTCAGGCGACGTACCTGAGAGACGGCCTCGCACGCAGACCTGGCACGCCGACGTCGGGGACAACTGCGGGCGTCACGTCGGCGCGATCTCGGGCGATCAACGCCCTCCACCGTTCCCCGCGCCGACCCACCACTTTCCCAAAGTGCCCCTCCGACAAAAACAGGAACCGCCGCACCCAATACGGCGGCAACAACACATCCGTCATTCCTTTTGAAAACCCGCACTTGAAGCGGCTGGCAGGTGCTCCGAGGACCGTGTTTCTCCGATACCTGAACAGCTAAGAGCGACACACGTCTCATCGCACGTACGCACAAGTCAATTTACTGCCGCGCGGTCTATGTAGCTTGCAAGCGCGGGACTTGGAACGGCGAGCCTATCACTCGACGCTATAATTACGTAATAAATTACTATTTACTATACGGAACTGTCATACATAAATGTATCCGTGAAAACACCCGATTTAGTCATTAAGATCTCGGAAAAGAAGAAACCCCATTTGAGGATAATCTTAGAAACTAAGGCTTACGTGCTTACATAAGTGGTACAGACGCCACAGTACAGATTTCTGCAATTTAAATTTCTAAACTCTGCACGTATTCTGGTACCAAGGTAAAATATTGCATTTTTTTACGAGTTATGTTACGTGCAGGAAATTGTGAAACCTTGAAATTGGGCCTACCCTAAATCTTACCCATATGTACGCTGACAGGCACCGCTTTTAATTTACACCACCACAGATTTTTTTTTTTAAAGCCCGTAATCGACACACGGGTTCCTGGGGCCCGAAAACCCTTTTGTATTCGGTGTAAATTTTAATGCGTATCGACTAACAGAAGCACAAAAAAAAANTTCCTGGGGCCCGAAAACCCTTTTGTATTCGGTGTAAATTTTAATGCGTATCGACTAACAGAAGCACAAAAAAAAAATTTAGCGTCATTTTTATACAGAAATTATGCGCCCTAAGGTTTCAATGATTTAAGAAACCAAAAAGGCCGGGAAAATAACCGTTTTTAATTAAACACACATTTGGAAGAGGCAACAACCTTCAGCAATGACGACAGAATAAAAACACTTAACCCACCAGCGCATGCACTAAAGCGCGTATTTGAATGNCAACAACCTTCAGCAATGACGACAGAATAAAAACACTTAACCCACCAGCGCATGCACTAAAGCGCGTATTTGAATGCACCGAGGGTCCCGACTGGTTAAGTGCAAGACTGCTTTAAGGTACGCCACTGCAGCTCGTCAGGCAGAGTCGGTTCGGGACAACTGAGCACCTTCTGAAGTTTTATTTAGTTCCATTGTGTATAATTTCTCCACGTGTACAAAATTAACAGTCGCCTACATCTTGCCACTTTAATTCTGCCTTGAGGAATGTGACGATGTGAAAATTTTTAACCAAATGTCTGTTACCACGTCACTGGTTCTCACTGTAATGTGTATGGAACCAACGAAACTATTTTAATAAACCGCCAACTTACATATTACACTTTCAACGAGCTAAAGATGGCGCACCTTTGTATTTGGAGAGGAACTGGCTTTTATTTGGGGTCACTCACTCTCCTTCCCCCGGACTAACCCGAAATAACTCCAGGGGAATCAAAGAATGGTTCCTTTTAATACAGGTAATGGCAGATTCCTTCCCGACTTCGGAATATCCGAGCATATGGCTCCATTTCTAATGACCCCGCTGTCGACGAGACGTTAAGCCATTCTTATTTCCCTGACGTTACATCGGGCTACGCACTCCACGTTTAGCCACTGTACTTTTATTAATGATGATCAATGTGTTGAGCGCACCATGGGCACTTTCTCGAACAGTCATACTCTACAATCCCCGCACTCTCCCAACCTTAGATCGAAACTTCGCTGGCGTTTTTTCTGAGTGCGAGTTGTCACCTTCAGACTACGAGGTTCTCGAGTTCGAATACCGGCTCGGCCATGGATGTGCGTGTGATGACCTTGGATATTACGTTAGCGTATCACGTATTCCATTGCTCGATTAACCTTCCCCATACAAGCGGAAACGTCAATAAGGCCACTATGTGTGTATGAATTGTTACAAAACGTCTGAGGGGCGTATCTGAGTTCGTGAGGGATGGGGGTATTTATCAAAATAAAAGAACTAAATTTGATTTTAATTGATTCACACAGCTATTATTTACAGCATTAATATAACACCACTATTACTCTTTTAATATCTATGAGCTCAATATTTCATGTATATTTTTACTCTAATTAACGTGCTTCTTAATGTCTCTGTTTAGTTATGGTCAAGTAACTCATACTCATCAATAACACACTTCCAGAGTGTTTGTTGCCATCATTTGTAGTGTCTCACTCACACACCAAGTCCAACAGTCTAGTCTGCCAGCCGCTCTCTTCACTGCTTGATACTTGCAGACGCAGATTTCCCTTCCGCTGGTTACTTCCCTCGCCGCTCGTCGTCTATCGCTGAAGCTCAGCCACTCGTCCGTTAACAACTCCCGGCCCGTCGCAGTATTTATACTTTGCTGGCCTTGACATGGAAGTTCGACGCGCCCCGAGTCACGCTTAGAGAAACTAGGACAGTAAACCACTAGGTAATTCCTCAGATATACGCAGAAACTAAATACAACCAGGGTCAGCAGCGCGCGCCACAAAAAGATTATCGTGTCGGCTCGCTTTTTGTAACAAATACGCCTGTACTTGGTTTATCGCTCCACTGACTTGCCGCCGCTACCACATAACAAGCTCTGTCCTTCACTTCCACTCGCTCGTGCGGGATGCGAAGCAGCAAGCGCGTAAAACTATATATGTATACATGNTGTATGCGTGCATGCATGCTAGTATGCATGCATGCATGTGTATGCGAGAACTCTGTATATAATGCACATGCACTATATTTTGCCTTGGCTACAACAGCGGTGATTGAAGATTCAATGTCCTTTAAGTGGTAAGGCGGAACAAGTATATCACATAGTAGCATATTTCGTAACGAGCACAATATTCACTACACACAGAGAGAGAGAGAGAGAAAGAGAAAGAGAAAGAGAAAGAGAGAGAAAAAGAGAGAGAGAGAAAGAGAGAGAGAGAAAGAGAGAGAGAGAGAGAAAGAGAAAAAGAGAGAGAGAAAAAGAGAGAGAGAAAAAGAGAGAGAGAAAAAGAGAGAGAGAAAAAGAGAGAGAGAANTTTCCCGGCCCACCAATAAAAAATTTACAAGGCGTTTATTTCATACAATTTCTGCCACAACGAATATTAAATTCGATAGAGCAGCCGGCAGCCAGGTTCCAAGTTCGAATCTCAATTTCGTCATGGATGCATGTCCTGCTTATGAAAGTCCAGATTTTGGTTTAGAACGCTAGCTAGATACGGCGGAGACAAAGAAATTCGGGTGCTTGATTAAGCTTCGATTTAATTACACTGGAATTTCTTGTCGGCTGTAAAACTGTTCCAAATTCCAAAAATATTACATGTTGATGTTTAATTCGCTATTTATCCGAGAGCTCTTTAAATAATTGAGAGTTTAGTTTGAAACTTCCGTGTTTTTTTATACGCGTGCAAAAAATTGACGCGTTCTCGCCTTCTGAAAGTACAAGCTACTTGACTAACAAACCGAGAATAATGCGGTTGTAGTTTTATTATAGGACTAAACCACGCAGTGCTTCTCCTGCAGTAATGATCGCTACGCCCAGCTCGCGGCATTTCTAATACATCTTGTACGTGATCAAATTAACTCTTCTTAAATCAACCTTTGAAAAAAAAAAAATTCCCTACCCGTAAATGCTTGTAGTCTAATTTTTACCCCAACTACTCGACAGAAATTTTCGAAAAATGTTTCTATGGCTTCCCGTTATTAAAAACGTCATGTTCAAATTAGTGGCGTAATAAACATGCATTCGTGTTTCTAGCAATTTCAAAGTGTCACCAGATCTTAGGCAACACTATGTTGAAATGTAGCTGAAGGATACACCAATAGCATGAAAGAATAAACCTGGCAGGTATTTCATATGGGTTCCATTAAGGCCATACTTCATCTCTTGTGCAGAAATTATTATCATAATTGGAAAGTAATTATTGAAAATTTCTTCCTACAGAAAATTTACATTTTACGAGTTAATTTGTTTATCATTTACTTTGTACTTAGTTTTACTGTGTGTCACTAAGATAAGGCAAATAGCTTAACATGTAATCCAGCATTTCAACACTTTTATTTTACAAACAAATTAGCAGGGGATGAAAGAATCCGAGTAAGCGACGCCGAGCCTTAACTGCAATCAATCTGTAAAACTACGGAGAACGTAAGTAGCAAATTACAGATACAGAAGAAAAACTTAACTTAAAGTGATTGTCACGCAGAAGGCAGTAAACTGACGTTTATAGCTTTCATAAAACATCGGCTCGATACAAACATCTCGCGTTGATTTACGTGCGTCGATAAACACGATACGAACGTTACGTAAGAATTCAAGTTGACTGTGAGTACGGCGCCAGCATTTCCTGTTTCAATGCCTACTCAAGTGGTTGGAGCATAAAATTATCGTCGTCGTATCTTACCGGGTTAACCTATCCAAAGGTTTTCATGTCCAGACAACATGGGATCAGGCAACCAGACTCTCAGTGTTACGTGATCACTTGCCGTATCTTCTCGGCCTTGCGACGTGCAGTGGTATAGTCCATTCACAGTTACTTCCAACTTTTCTGAAGCCCTGCTAATGTTCTACTTTCATGATATTCCCTCCACCTCATGCACACAAAGGTTAGAAAATTACACCAGAGGGCCAACGCACCGCATTCGTGCGCACTAAGTGTAACAATATTTTGCATGAGAACTATGTCCCATTAGGCATTACCAACACACGTACTTTCTCTCTGTTTTTATTCGTATTAGTTATAAAGGAAATATTGTAGTTTATAGATTAAATATAAGTAAAGGTTTAATTTAACCAAAAATAAGGTACTTTTAATTAGCACAAGTGTAAAACGCTTTGTGATACATAACGTATTTAGGAAGCAACGGAACAGGTCATACAGGGGGTGTTTTTGTTTTCCAAAGTTTTGATTCAAAAAGTATGAAGAAACCGCGAATAGACTATACGTGAACATCGGCGTCAAAAAGCCGCCTGCAAGGCCGTTGGCTTCAACAAGCGGCGGGTCACTGCCTGCACGCCAGCCACGCGGTTGGCAGAGTCAAGACCCACTCGACCTTCAACACGCCGGCGACGATGAAAGTTGTCCGTGCAGCCTTGGGTCTGTGCATACTTCACATTCCCCAGCCCTCTATCGCGCTGTTGCTGACCCGAATAAGGTAAACTAATCGGTTATACAATATCCCGAAAACTTGAACGATGCGACTGTGACTGAACGGGCCTGCCTACCAAGCCGGCAGGTGCGGACTTCCAATGCGGAATTAATTTTAAACGAAATTCCTTCGCATAGAGTCAATTTTAAAGATAACTATTTCTCAAACAAAAATTATTCTACGTGAAATTTCTTAAGGAATGTTGCTACGTTAATACATCTTGCCGATAATTTTGTTTAATACATATTTTTCTAAAATGCAATATTGAAATTTACATATAACAAAAAAAAAAAGTTGAATAAGTAATTTTTTCAAAAACAATTTTGTCGCAATATTTTTAGAGAAGGTCACGTCACGAGATGTATTTTGTTTGAAATAGTTATCTTTAAGATTGACGCAATGCGAAGGAATTTCGTTTAACATTGATCCCCCATTTGAAGTTCGCGCCTGCCGGCTTGGTATGCAGGGCCGCGAAGGCCATTAAGTAATTCAGTACCCACTTCACAGACAAATGTGGCAGTTCCTTGAAAGTAGAGAGTTTTTAGTGGCGTGGCAGTCACAACATTCGCCTCCCACCTCAGCCGACCGGGTTAGATTCAAGGCAGAGTCAAACCCAGATTTTCGTACGTGGGAGACATGGCGGACGCTGACATCAACGCTGAAGACATCAGCTCTAAAGCCCCATCCAAATCTCCCTTTAGTTTCCCCTTGAAAGCACGAAACGTATTTTTACACTGTTATAGTGAAGCGAGTGAAGAGATTTGGACAGCTCTTAACATCGAGGTCTTGAGGGCCGATGAGGGTGAAGCGAGGTAAGTAAGGAGGAGCGGGGGAATGCAGGGGAAACGGGAGACCCCCGAGAAAACCCGCCGACCAGCGGCATCGTCCGGCACGATTTCCACATGCGAAAAACCTTGGGCGACCTCCTTATACAGTTACACATGAACAAGAACGGTTCATAACGAACGGTACCAATGTTAAACCCGCCACTACTACAAAAAATGTACGTGATACAGCTCTATGAACTGCCGTTGCAGGTTTTTGCCCTCAACTTCAATGATTTTTTCTACTAAATAGAATAGTTCTGATATACGACGGAAGCAAAAACAGAGTATGTGTGAAGCAAAAAAATTAATCGGACTGTACACTATGATACGGATCAGGTAGAGGATTTCGTGGTCCTGTAGTTACTTTTGCTTAAAATAATTGGATACGAAAACGTTTCGTGTGAGCGGTAGAGGCCAGCCCAGCAGTAGACCCAAATCGGATTAGAAATTTCGATGCACTCCAGGCACTCTCTGAAGAATGTTGTATCAGACCAAACAGTCGCTGCACCTGCACGTTATGGAACGAAGTCACGGGTTTCAACACACAACTTGTTATATCGTACACGTATCACAGCAAGAACACGCGAGTGTTAACGCAATAAACAAGCCCCCATTCCCCGTAATATAAGCGCATTTGTGAAATGTAATGGCTTAGGATTAATGACGTTGCTGGCCTCTACTGCTCACACAAATAGTTTCCATTCCCAATCTGTGCAACACCTGGTCTTATTAAACCTTGAAATGCCAAACGACAAGCAGTGCAGTTTATAGTTTATTCGCGGTTTCTTCACACTTTTCGAACCAGGCCTTTGAAAAAAACATCCATGTATGACCTGTTTGGTTGCTTCCTAAATATGTCTTGTATCACAAGAGTTTTATACTTGTGTTAACATAAAATACCTAATTTTTGTTTCAATTGTACTTTTACTTATACTTATACTTTATCTATAAATTACGATATTTTATTGATAACCAATATGAATAAGTACGAAGATAAAATATGCGTGTTTGTATTATAGAGTAAGAAATAGTTTTATGCAAAATATTATTACAGTGAGTGCGCACAAATGGGGTGCGTTGGCCCTCTGTGTGATGCGGAGGAATATCCTGGAAGTAGAACTTTAGCAGGGTTTCAGAAAAGTTGAAAGTAACCGTGAATGGACCATAGGCGACATGCAAACAAAACATGACATTCAGGAATAGTGTCATCAGTTTCCGGACACCGTTCTAGGCAAGTAGGCGTAATAATAAGTTGACCAACTTTCAACTCCGTCGTTTCCACGCGACACGCAGTCGGTCGCCTTCTGTTTCTAGAAGTCGCGACGCGGTCGTGACAAGCGACCACGTGACATTTGGCAGGCGCGTGAAGATACATGGCCCGGATGTGGGAAAGTGTCCGCTGCCGTTTCAGCCTACTTTTCCTCTTATTTTCGAGAAGAAAGTAGCCTTATCAGATCGTCCAAGATCCGAGTGCACGTGCGTTGTCACCTTTTCTAACATTTAACCCTTCAGCCAACGAAAGCCGGGTCGTGTTTTCCATATATCTACGGGTGATAACCTTTACAGCTTTCTAAAGGTCACTAAACACGTTTCATAAAACCAGCCCACCGAATCAGGAAATCCGAACTTTTTGCACTTCAGTTATCATGTACAAATATGCGTAGCCCACGCGTTAATAATGAAAGTCTTTGCGAAGTGATAATAGCGTCGTATTCACAGGCGCAGACAGCGAACTCTCGAGGTTTACGACGGTAACTCTCATACATGTAAGCCACGACTACCTACTAAGTGATCGTGTGTAGGTAGAAACACGACGTCAATAAATTCTTGCAGCTATTATTCTTCTCTCCCCCTTTTGCTCCTCTTTACTACTGACGGTTTTGTGGTTTTAGATGGTGGCCATCCCGTCTCGTGAGTAGTTAACTCGCTTTAAACCACGATTTGAAAGCTAGTTTCATTTTTATCGGAACATATAAAGAAGTACTAAAGAAGCACAGCCTGGCGATGATAAAGGTCAAAACTATACAACATGTACTCGTTCCCGTGCCAATGACAAAGGGATTTTCAATAAACACGCGCGAAATAAAAGAGAAAACTTTGAACCAACTACGAGATTATTTCGAGTTACGTTTTGAGTGGACGAAAAAAAAAAAAAAAAAAAAAAACCGGCTTGATCAGCGGCTTGATCTTCGTGCTGCTTGAGCCTGTGCCAATTAGCAATAATACCGGCTGTTTTATGGCTTACGTGAAAGTATCCTGCCTAGAAACGTATGCAAATGAAGGGAAATACAGGTGTCAGCCGTAATATATCATTGTAATGTGACACATCCGCAGGAAATGTGCGCGTTTTGGCAAAGGTCAGTCGTGTCCCGCCGTGCAGTGGGAGATAAAATGTTACGGCGATCATTACTAGCACCTGCAATAAACAGTACTTTTCATGCTCCTTGGCACGTTTACGGCGCACGTATGTCTGTGTGCTCTTACGTCGGACATCCTGTACAAGTCTGAGTTGTTGCCAACAGGGAAGCAAACGGCAAATGTCACTAAACGTTATGTTTGGGTTCGAATTGGCCGGGTAAAGGTTGCCCCCACTTTCCTCGCATAATTTAATCAGATTCAGGCCGTGTCCCGATTCGCACTCTTGGTTAGCAAAAATAGTGACCTGACCGATTGTGTCTGCAAAATCGATGACGCATTTTTGTAGTTTGCCTCTTTGCGTTCTGTCAACTCCGAAGCTTACAAATTACCAAACACAAACTACAAAATCACCGCCGTGTGACTTTTGCAGACTTCAAATGTTTAAAACACACATACAAAGTAGGTATTGTAATAAACGAATGCTTTTAACACAAGATAATTTAGTAAAGGGAGACGTTGAAATATGCATTAAATATGAATTTATTTGTTATCGAATTATTGTTTAGTAACAGTTTGACGTTTTTAATAATTTCATTCATATGGTGTTAAATATAAAACAATGCTTTAACATAGTTTTATGAAGATAAGCGGTTTATGTTAAGAAGAGTTTTCGGTTTTCAAATAATCTTTTCACATTTATCTGGTATCAGCCAAGTCGTGGTGTACAACACACAGCATGTGTATGGTGCACAATTAACTGTCGTGGTGTTCCAATTAACCTTACAAAAAAAAAAACCCAACTGGAACACGGTCTCAGCCAAAACGTTCATTTGCCAAGTTCCGTGCGTGGGACGACTGGTTCATTATTCAGGCAGAACAGACTGCTGCTCATTCCGTTCGCCCTTGTTTCAGACGAAGTGTTTTTCTGTCCAACGTTTAGGCAACTTTTTACAACTATACGCACAAAAAAAATTAAAAATTGTTTTCTGCCACATACTATAGTCGCGCCGACCTAACAACGGATTTTGCTCCACCTACCCTATTGAAAGAGAGACAGAACGACTTGCAAAGCACCAACCACGCCCAACCTTTGAATATATATAATATATATAATATATATAATATATATGTNATATATAATATATATATGTATATATATAAGGTGTAAGTCGTAAAGGGATAGAATTTATTCTACGCGTTTCAGGAAAATGAGAAGAATAGCTTGCAAACTTCGCAGCTACACTGCGCTCCTATCGCCTGCATCATCTGTCTTAGTTCGTAACTCCATCGTTAGAGCGCTGCACACTCTACAGCTGGGGTCACTCNACTGCGCTCCTATCGCCTGCATCATCTGTCTTAGTTCGTAACTCCATCGTTAGAGCGCTGCACACTCTACAGCTGGTGTCACTCATCTACCCCACAGTTCGGCACTTGTCGACTTGGGGGCATCACATGTCGATTGCCATAGCGATGGTGGCGATTGCGGCGCCGAAGCTACCAACTACAGCGAGATGTGTTAGCATATTCAACCTTGGCTGGCGACTTCAACCTCCCTCCCACCCGCCGTCGACCAATTCATATCTTTCCCGGGTAGAAGTGGTCCGACATTGGCAGAGCTCCCAAGTCCTAAGTTACAGCGGCGCTACTGTAGTCCTTGATCCGGTCGTGAAGCTTCGAACTCGTCGGGAAACCTGCGTATAAAACACCGGCAATGAAATCTCCAAGTTTGTTTTCTCCGCGTGTACAGGAAAGTAGCGGACCATCCATCACTCGGGAAACTACCGGACGAAGTGCTACACGTGTCGCGGCGACCAAAAAAAGAGCAAGTTTTCTCATTTCCCGGGCCGAGGCGAAGCACTTTCTCGGAGACGTGTGTCCGCGCGCACATGGTCGCACCTCCGTGACAGAAAGAAAATGGCGACGAGCGAATATGACACGGCGTTAGAAAGCAGCCTTCCCCGGGAGGTTAAACAAACACCTCAACGTCGCCTCGCACTTACCCCACTTATCCTCTGCAATCCGGTTCGGCGAGCCCGGGTGGCCAATGACTGCAAACGCACCAGCCTGGCGCCATCGAAGTGGCTGGTTGAAATCACTGCCCCTATAGATGGTTCCCAGTAAACTGAACACAAATGAAATAAACACATGGGGAAGGAAAAAAATCACTGCCCTTAACGGTAAGTATTTTACCGAACGCACTGACTGGCACGTCCGTAAAGTTTGCAGCGAAATATGAAAAGTGCCCCACATCTTGAAAGGCTGCATCACCTCTTACACGGAGATTATTCTTTGCAGTGTCGTAACACAAGAGTCGGGGGTCTTTACTGAAAATGTTTCATTATAGAAGCATAACATTTCATAGTTCTGGGCAAATTTCTGTACCCGCGCGTTAATAGGTATTGCCTGGTTCATATATTGTGTCCGTAATGGTGGGTAAACCAATTACCTAAGCTCCTGTTGTCCCTTTTTTCAATAAATCCTAAATTTGAATCAAGAAGAAATAAATACGAAATACAATATGAAGGATGAAGCTGGTGTAACTATAACATTTGTCACCACTGAATTTATTTAAAATTTATTTAAAATATTTACTGCCGGCTTTACGCAGCTTAAAGAAAGAACTGGGGTATTGTTAACATATTAACATTCTTAACGATTCCATAGTTGCACTTTGCACTTTTCTAATAATTTCATGGTTTCACTCGACCCACGCATGAATACAGTGATGAGGCCTATGACAACGTTAATTTTATATATGATGCCAGAATATACGATGTACATACAAGTAGATCTTCAGCAGAGCTTTCGAAGGTGCTCAGTTTACAGCGAACAGCCTATACCAAGTTTTAACTGTTCCTCCACTCATTCGTTCAAACCACCCTCTGTACACACGCGTATATGCTATTCACGGTAAAGTGAGCACTTTTGAAAGCCCTCTCGTTTGGAATAATAGTCAATAAATATATTTTATTTTAAGCCCTAGACGTTAACTTCCGAGTGCGGTGGAATACACACACTGTTTTTATTACTTACATGGAAATATTAAACAGGTGGTTAAAGAATACAACATGCCTGAACGGAAAAAGTAACTAGGGCCTCAAAAGTGTTCACTTTACCGTGAACAGCGTATAAAAGTGTGTAGAGTGGGTGGTTTGAACGTAGGAGGGATGAAGAGAGGAGCTAAGAGGAGAGGGAGATAGCCACAGCATCAACCCCCACGTCTGATCGGCACAGCAGTAACGGGACCGAATGCTGCAGCAATGTATGGTCTGTAGAGGAGAAGTAACAGGTAGTAAGGGGAGGGGAAGGAAGCGGATAACCTTGGTGGCGGCTGGAGGCGGAGCGCGGGAGGCGGCGACCCTGTGGGCTGCGTTCAGTGGCACACGCCCCCCGGCGGCCGGCACCCGTATTAGGAGCGCCAGTCAGCAGGTGGATAACTGGATTACAGAACTGTCGTGCGGCGAGCACCATGAGCCGCCGTGTTACACTTCTTGACCGGTGTCGCGGCACTTAGTCTCAACATATTTAGCCTACACTACACGATTTTACGTTGAACAATATATATATATACCCCCCTTCCCCCCGATACAAAAAATATTCAGTTCTGAAATAAGAAAGGGATTAAATTCTGCGAGAGACTATTTTCTGTCCCTCCCTGATAATATGAATGAAAAATTCTACCGGTACGTGTATTTTCGACAAATGGCAGCTGTACGACTTGTGCAAGGAAAAGCGCGCGTGAGATATTTTTTTTTCCCTCACATACGGAGGATACTCCACCAGTGGCGTAACAAGAAAAAGGTGGCTAGAACGAGAATGAATAACTGTTTTTTATACAATCTCTAATGGAATGTTACATTGAATTTCTGGTACTCAAATGCATTTTCGCTTCTTGATTGTAGACTTTCCTCTATCTTTTACGTAGCATGTAATTTAGGTTTTGATTGCACCAAATTATAATTTATAAGAGAAACAAAAAATGTTGTAAGAGGGGCATCTAAAGACTTGCCCCCCCCCCCTTTTTCCTAAATGGAGACTACGTTTTGCGTAAGGAAGTTTCTGATAGTAAGTTCCCTACGGTGGCAAAATCTACCCATTATTTTTCCTAAGAGTTTTCGCAATATGATTCGAGAAAATACAGCAACGAAATTTGTAACATTTATATGTAAGTTAGTCTTTTTCTGACAACATGCAGCAACCTACTTCTGATAACTAAAATAAGGAAGTAAAAACACACCGCATTATATACTCCCATACTTTTTATATGTTCATAACAAATGCATTAGTTGTAACCAACTGTACATTGCACACTCATCCATTCTTGCAAGAAGGCGACCCATAAGAAAGAATTATTACTTTCTGCGCATCGTGCCACGCACGTAGCCTCTAAGCTCAAACAAGTGGCACGATAACCTGACCTCGAGCGAGTAATCGATATCGCGAATCGAAGTGACTATAACCCCGGGGTAAGGCTGCGTGGCGCCACAAGTAAAGAGCGAAGGAGCTTCCGTTCAAACATTGAATGATCACCTCCCTCGCATCGTTTACATGCATTCTCGGTAACCAAAAGAAAACTAAAATCGACTAAATTTTATTTTAAACTTTACAGTAGTATAATTAATACAGATTCGATGGACACAAGATGTACGAGATACAGAACGAAAATAGCATATAACTATACCCTAACATTGTAATTAACGTCAATTCGCGAGTTTTTCGCCACCTAAATTATTTGTATTGTAATAGCTATTGACAAGAGCCAAAAATTTATGTTACGTATAGAATATTACTTCTGATAAGTTTAGTATATGCGCTAGTCCTACTTACAATCCAACCCAGTCTCTACAAAAATTGCCAGCAAAGATTTTTACGTTTAATTCCTACAGTCATGAACTTAATTTAAAAATAATAATTAGGAAGTGTGTGTGTGTGTGTGTGTGTGTGTGTGTGTGTGTGTTACAGGTTCTACAAGACAAGGTGTTAGAAATGCTCACACAACATACATGAAAAACCAACGAACTACTGCGAAAATGTTGAGTGTTACATGTGAGACGCAGTTTATTTATATCCAGAAAAATAAAGGACATAAGGCTGCCTCACGTTCGGGTATGCTTTGGTTCAAATAATTAATTTACATTCAAATGGCTACGTACTGTAGTAGCGTTATTACTTGCAAAGTTGGTTACCTGCATACTGTTGAATTTTGAATCTTCGTCCTGGCAATACGTTGATAGTATTGTCACGCGCTGCAGCTTGCACCTGCTGCGAGCTCCCGTTATGCTCGGTCGTGCTCCTCCAGGAGTCGGGGGGGGGGGGCTCGATCCACCCCTCCCAGCAGGCGGAATCGCTTGTTGCTTCATGGCCACCCCCTCCCCACAAAACCAAACCCATCAACACGGGCAGCGAGAGAATGACTGACAGTGGGGGCGTAGCTGGCGTCACAGACCCTCCCTCCCTCCTCCCCCACCCCTGCTGGAGAAGCCGACAAGTGTAGAGGATGCACAAAAATATTCTGGGAATTAGGACCCTCGGCTCAACGCGGCATTTAGAGACATTTCTGTGTGATGGCCTACGACCCTATAAATACAAGCCACAGTTGGACTGTCGGCAGTCTTGGCAGAAGCCTAAGGGCTGAGTGCGGTAACCGGGACATCGTTGAAGATTACGGGCGACGACGGGAGATTGCGAGGCGACGTCGGACGAGGTGTTCGTGGTGTGAATGGACGAGGGGGCGTGAAACCCGACGAGTGAAGGCTACTGTGCGTGAGGGCGCTCGGAGAACTCTAGAACATCGCGGATTGGTGGGACCTGGACTAAACTGAGGTGGGACTGAATAACATGTGATACGGACTTTATTATAAATATTGGAACTGTCAAATACGGACATATAATTTGTATAATAATTGAATAGGTTTTGATACACTGTCTCTTAGGACTGATTTTTTAAAAGTATTTTGGGGTAATAAATTGTATTAATTGAAGTCATTGATTGTAAACAGTAAGCGATATCAATTTATTGCGAGATGTTAAATCGAGAGAATTTTGTTTGTAATTTTAAATAAAATTAGGAAATTCTAATTAACTCTTATTTAATTAAGACCTCCATCCCTTAACGAACTTACTTGCTTTAGCCCACTGACTTTGATAAAATTTTAACAGTATGAATGCATTATCGTCAGAGCGAAAAACTGCTATATATGGATGGGGGAGTTGAATGTTTGCCACTCCTTGCATCTCGAACAATAAATATATTAGTGAATTACAAGGTAAACCTGCAATCAACGTAACATCTACCAAAGCGAGTGGCTTTAGAGCTAACACAGTGGGTGGTAGTGGCAACCTGACAGGTTGAAATGAAATGCAGTAACTATGAAACGCAACATTCAAACAAACGGGAGCATCCTGACAGGATCCTACTGCCAACATTAAAGCTCCACTATCCCTTCATGGGAAAAAATCAGAGTCGGAGTGACACGGGAGTGAATCTTAATAGCAGTGGAGAGGAAGGCCCACTATAGCTGTAAACCTAACAGACGGCTTCCAAATGCGACCGATCGTAGATTTGTTTTTCCTTCTGAATCACAATTCTGGTGTACAGAGCCTTTCGCAGTACCGCTGGAGTTCTATGTCCTGGCCGAGGCCAAGCGCTCGTTATCTTTGCATGCATCCCCCTTTGGTTTCTCTGGTAGCTGCACAAGGCCACGGAAAATACTTGCAACCAACACTCCGTCCGGATCTTCTCGTAGCCTCGGATCTGTTCGCAGTTTCTTCACACTTTTTTAATCAAACCTTTGAAAAATCACCCCAATGTACGACGTGCTTGGTTGTTTTGTAAATGTCATATCACAGGAGTTTTACACTTGTTTTCACTTAAAAGTCCCTTTATTTTTGGTTAAATTGAACTTGTCCTTATATTTTATCTAAAAATTATGGTATTTAATTCATAACTGATATGAATAAAAATAGGAAGAAAACAGGTGTGTCGGTAATGCCTTGTTAGAAGCAGTTCTTACGTAAACTATTATTACATCGAGTGCGCACGAATGCGGTGCGCTGTCCCTTTGGCGTAATTTTCTTTAATCAACTAAGCTTTGTTTTCACATGAGGCGGAGGAATAAAATTCAAGCAGGGCTTCAAAAAAGTTGGAAGTAACCGTGAAAGGACTATACTCTGCAATCTATATGCCTTTGACTGGACGGGGGCAAGTTAAATTATTCCAGCAGCTGTCTATCTTACACACAGAGGGATTTTTTAATGACACAGACAATAATTACAAATGACTTTGTCATAAGTTCCCGTAAAGTTAATGAGAAAGCCCGAGGAAGATGGACGTACATAACACTAGTTTCATATTTTCTTTTTCTTTACTACCAAGGCAATGTAAGTTTCACAGCCGACAGTCTCCAAAAGAGAGAGAAATCCAAAACACAGCGGTTGCCGGATATGAGCGCACACGAGACTTCGGTAATTTGGTGAAAACCGAATAGACGGGAGAAAGTGCCAGAACGTTCAGAGGAGCTTCAAGGTTCAAGAAGCGAGTTCGATAGGTAGGCTACTACAAAGTACCTAGGGGTCAGTCCATTGGGCTTTGATCGGTTCGTAAATGGACTATCCGGGAACTTTCTCGTGATCCCGAACACAATAGACTCAAACAGCATGGCGAAGAGGAAAATAGCGGACGAGTTACTGCAAACGATGGGAGAGAAATTTCACGATTCCGTACCGATCTTTTGTGCGTCCAGGCCCGCTGCTCACGAAAATATACGAGAGAAATAAGACGGGCCTTTTCTTCTGGCAAACTACACCCGAAAAGGAGAACAAGCCTTCACGCATTATTCATCCGACTGCATCGCGTACTCTGGCAGCACGATGTCATTAGCAAAAGCATTGCAAATTTTTGGACACACCGCGATGCATTAATTATTGTCACGATTTGGTCGCCCCTACAGAGCTATTTCCCATCATATACCTACATCCAGAAATATGTTGGGCTTTCTCCGTTGCCGAACCTAATCACAAATATAATAACTGTAAAAAATTAATTTCACACAAAAAAGTTTAACTAAAAACAAATAAAACACGCGAAGATAAGGCAATTCACACAAAAAAAATGGAGACAAATGTACAACAGAAAAAACATTGATGCAAAATAAACACGCAGAAATAAAAATGTGTAACAAATTTCCACCAAAATTTACACTGCATAAAAAACACAAAAAAAATTTTGACAATAACCTTAAACAACGGACAAAAAAAGTATTATCTTAAGACTTTATCAAATAAAATATACGAGAATCAAGAGTATTAAAAATCAACAGAAAGAATGGCAACACACAATACAAAAAAATAATATCAAAAAACAAGATAACAATAAAGACTATTGATGGAGTGAAAAAAAACATGAAAAAAAAAACATGACAAAAACGACACAAATACGAAACGACAAGTATGAACCAGCACACGCAAAACAATATACTTCGCAAACGAAACAAGAAACAGTACAGCGCGATGTNTATTTATTTATTAAGTGGAGTAGCACGAATGCGGTGCGTTGTCACTTGTGTGTGGATTTTCTAAACCTAGTTTTGTTAACATGAGACGGAGGAATATCCTGGAAGTAGAACCGTGCTAAAGTTCTACTTCCAGTATATACCTCCGCCTCATGCAAACAAAACTAAGTCTAGAAAACCCACACAGACGGGACAAAGCACCGCATTCGTGGGCACTCCGCTTAATATTTCACATAAGAACTATTTCTCACTGGGCCTAACCAACACCCACATTTTCTCTCTGTTATAATTCATATCCCACATAATATAAAAGCAAGTCCCTGGCGCGCGTCTGTCTGTCTGTATGACTGCGCTAATCTCGAGAACCACTGAACGGATTTAGATGTGGTTTTTACTGTTATGATATGCATTTATCTAGGACGGTTTGTGTTTATTAAAAAATGCCATAGCACTTATAGGAGCTGAGCATGAACGGTATTAGTGAATCAAGTCGGGAAAAAAGTTTGCCGCCAGCGCGCTCTCATGGAATACGCTGCCTAATCATTTAGAGATATAACAAAATCATGTACGAAAGAATTGGTAGCATATATTTATCTTTAATAGATAAATAGTAATAAGCGTATTTACAATTTAAATTATGCAGTAAAAACAAACGTAAAATTAACTGTATTTTCCAACCATAAAGAACTTAATATTTACCAAAATAAATTAATTCATTGAATCCTTCTGTCATGCTACCACACAAACTGATTTTAAAAGTTGGAGCTCCCATAATTTTATTGCCAAATATAAATCCACAGAAATTATGCATGGGACTAGATTACAAATAAAAAGTTAAAAAAGTTCTCATTGAAGGTATTATTCTAACTGGCTGCGGACTGGAGAAACTGTTTTAATATCTACAATACCAATGGTTCCCTCGGATTTGCCTTTTAATTTTAAGAGAGTCCAATTTCCAATAAGAGTTTGTTTTGGTATAACCATAAATAAGGCACAGGGTCAAACACTTAAAGTGGCTGGAGTGGATTTGAGTGGAGCATGTTTTTCACACGGACAACTATACGTAGCCCTTTCGCGTGTCTCGTCAAACAGAATTTTTTTTTGTGCTGGCGGTCGGAGGCAAAACGATTAATGTTGTATACAAAGAAATGCTCTAAACCAGCATCATATAATATTGTTATATTACAGATGTATGAATGTGGATAAAACGAAGGAGGTAGGTATGTCAGGATCGTGGTAAATGGAGGTCCATAATCTCTGCATACCCCTCTGGGAGACAGGCGCGACGTGTATGTATGTTATATATGATAGTAGNCGACGTGTATGTATGTTATATATGATAGTAGTTTACTAATTTACTAAAATATAATATTGCAATTGTCTTTTCCCAATTTATTTTTTAGAGTATTGCTGTAAAAACTAAATTGTACGCGGGTGAAGCCGGACCAGGTCGCTAGTTAATTATAATGTAATAAAATATATAGATACAATAAAATTAAAATTTATTTACCTAAATATAAGATATTTCTATGTTAACACAAGTATAAAATTCTTGTGATATGACATTTAGGAAAGGGGTGATTTTTCAAAGGTTTCATTGTGTGAAGAAACCGCGAAGTCACCAGTGGTTAAGCATGAACGGAAGCGCTATTAGGAGGAAGATATCGCAGAGCCTTAACGTGGTTGGCAAGACGTGCGTGGTGAGTGGCTGCTTCTAGCAGTGACCTTGGTGCCGGGCGCTCCGCCAGCATAACGGCGTCCTTATTAGCGTCGGCCAAGAGGGAGGTATGGAAGGGAGAGCGGCGGTATCGATTGGCGAAATGGCCGGCGAGGCAGTGACTGTACCAGTCGGCGACGTGCCCCAATGCCGCGGCCTCGGCCGGCGAGCACGCTACCATCCGTCGGACTCCGCACTGACCCCACTGGGCCACACAACTATAAGTAGTTACACCACTTTTGGCGGCCCTGCCGTGCTTGTGTGCACATTTTGTGTTCTTCCGCCGTATGTAAAATTAAAGCCTAGTCCACGACGGAGTAGTGCGCCTGCAGACGTACGTCTCCATTAAACTAAAGATGTGGTAGACCGATTGTTCGTCTTCTGAACATGTACAAATACATTTGTCGAAGTCACGTGGACAACATTGATGAACGTGTTTGTTCTTGTCATAATTTTCAAAACATAAGTCCTTTTACTTACCTAAAATACTGTTAACAATTCGAGTTTAATCCAATAGAGGAAGTATATGTACAAAAATTTCAAAGCACTTACCTAAACAATGCTATAACCCCAAATCCTATCAACATCGTTTTTAACGGTAGTATGGCAGAAATTCAGTCCAACGTTGGGACACGGAAAGTGGCTACTACGCACCACGGGCACGCACTCTACCCCATTTTCCCTCTTATGCATGCCCAAACATACGTGTCTAAAATTACGACGCCTGAAGCTAAGCTTTCAAATACTAGCACAAGAGTGCACTAAATTCGGCGTGCCAATACATCACACGCGATTATTCATAAATATTCACATACGTGGGTTTTTATTCAATAAAGTTTCGTTTTTGCGGCTGCGAGATAGACTCGTGCGTGATAGATGCATGGTGCCATTTAAAAACCTGATGTTATTAATCGTATCTCGCTAATAAATAATTCTATAATGCTGACTGCCAAGTAGTATTATCTCCACCTCCCGGTTATACAACCTTTGTGTGAAACACTTTCATTTGGAGCGCCGTACGGAGTTATTGTGGGTGGTGAAGATAAATGGGGCATTCTGTATGCATGTAAGGACATCGATATTTTACGAAGGTTGATTTCGNTATTGTGGGTGGTGAAGATAAATGGGGCATTCTGTATGCATGTAAGGACATCGATATTTTACGAAGGTTGATTTCGAAAGTGCTCAAATTAACTGGGAACAGCTTACAAGCATTCTTACGATATGCATTCCCGGGAAGCTGAATATGCGAAACTAGCTTGTGTTTTGCCGGACTCCGACAGCATGACCAAATGCTTAAGGGGAAATTCTAGTAAAAAAAAAAATAAGGGTCACACTAGCAACGCACTACAAGAGCGCCATCGCCGCTACGCGCAGGGCTGTGAACTGGCGTGCGGTGTTCTCTTAGTGCTGCGTGTACCTATGGGACTTTCAGCGGTGACCCTATCATGTTATTGATGAAAAGTCTGTAGCCAAGTTCAATGACAGGCTCCTATCGTAGTTTGGCTAGTGACCGGCTAGTATGTTTCAATATACGCCAGTCTTAAAAAGCCGTTTTTAACTATATTGGAGGGCTCCAAAATATAGTATTTACAGCATGCGTAATAGCTTTAAAGTACCACTTCCTTCCTCGTCTGGAGTGTGATGTCTCTTCGTAGGTAAACATTGGCAGTACGTTATTTGTTTCGTAAAAAAAAAAACAAGATTCCAAACACTTAGCAACGCAGTTCAAGCGCCGGGCAGGATGAGTCCTTAACAGTAGGATATTAAAGTGCAAATAGGCCTACCACTTTGTAATTTACTCCTTTATTTTACGGAAACTGCGCAAGGACGTTCTGAAAGTGCTTTTTTTTTTTTTTATAACCGTTACCAGTATTTTCCTTTCTCTGAATATATTTACTAGGATAAAATTAAAAACTGCTGGCTGTAGATTTTATATTTATTTCGCCCTTTTTTGAAGAAAAACTTATTCCCATGACATTTTGTTTGATGAGAAACATGTATACGCGCAAACACTGATTTTGCAGACAGTATTTTACTAGCGAGTCCCCTCAACAACATGGCGCCACGTTACCTACCAATCAGCGCCGGGAGATAGTCCAACCAATGAGGAAAACTGTACAAAACATGGTACACCCTACCACAGTACCCCGCAGCTAATCAGCAACTGGGTACGTTTTCAACGTCACGTGTTCTGGCTTCTGTATTACTGTCTAATATGGGAAATTGTGTTGGCCTTGGCCATGCTTATATGTAACCTGTTTATATTAACACTGTACGTGTACCTCCGTGACAGTCTTCCCCGAGGCTAAAAGAAGAAAGTCAGAAGAACTATGAAGAACACAACTTCAATGCCTCATCGCCCTTGTGTGTACCTGGAGTGAGCTTACCAACCCTACAAAAATGAATATGTGATAACGCCAATAATTAATAGACTGTCGACGTGGTACCTGCTTTCATTATATAGATGCCAGAACCTCAGACGCGCAAACTTCGTTACGCTTGTAACATTTTCTTTTTCGTAGTGGAGCACGACCATTATGTCCATTCACGGTTACTTCACACTTTTCTGAAGCCCTGCTAAATTTCTACTTTTGGTTACCGATTACGTATCCTTCCGCTACACGTAAATATAAACACTGCCATGCGACTTCCACGTTTTAACTGTCAAATGCTTCGATTACTGTTTACAGCTGTTCAAGGAATTTATCATATTTCAAATACACGATATAGCACATTACACATAATAAACGTTAATATTTTGCCGCGACGGTGTTTAACCCTATTATAACTGCGNATGTAAACAGTGGCGCTACTTTCGCCGAGCTGTCAAAAAGTGGCCTTCTTATATGGTACAGAATATACCTATGGGACTTTCAGCGGTGACCCTATCATGTTATTGATGAAAAGTCTGTAGCCAAGTTCAATGACAGGCTCCTATCGTAGTTTGGCTAGTGACCGGCTAGTATGTTTCAATATACACCAGTCTTAAAAAGCCGTTTTTAACTATATTGGAGGGCTCCAAAATATAGTATTTACAGCATGCGTAATAGCTTTAAAGTACCACTTCCTTCCTCGTCTGGAGTGTGATGTCTCTTCGTAGGTAAACATTGGCAGTACGTTATTTGTTTCGTAAAAAAAAAAAACAAGATTCCAAACACTTAGCAACGCAGTTCAAGCGCCGGGCAGGATGAGTCCTTAACAGTAGGATATTAAAGTGCAAATAGGCCTACCACTTTGTAATTTACTCCTTTATTTTACGGAAACTGCGCAGGGACGTTCTGAAAGTGCTTTTTTTTTTTTTTATAACCGTTACCAGTATTTTCCTTTCTCTGAATATATTTACTAGGATAAAATTAAAAACTGCTGGCTGTAGATTTTATATTTATTTCGCCCTTTTTTGAAGAAAAACTTATTCCCATGACATTTTGTTTGATGAGAAACATGTATACGCGCAAACACTGATTTTGCAGACAGTATTTTACTAGCGAGTCCCCTCAACAACATGGCGCCACGTTACCTGCCAATCAGCGCCGGGAGATAGTCCAACCAATGAGGAAAACCGTACAAAACATGGTACACCCTACCACAGTACCCCGCAGCTAATCAGCAACTGGGTACGTTTTCAACGTCACGTGTTCTGTATTACTGTCTAATATGGGAAATTGTGTTGGCCTTGGCCATGCTTATATGTAACCTGTTTATATTAACACTGTACGTGTACCTCCGTGACAGTCTTCCCCGAGGCTAAAAGAAGAAAGGCAGAGCTATGAAGAACACAACTTCAATGCCTCATCGCCCTTGTGTGCACCTGGAGTGAGCTTACCAACCCTACAAAAATGAATATGTGATAACGCCAATAATTAATAGACTGTCGACGTGGTACCTGCTTTCATTATATAGATGCCAGAACCTCAGACGCGCATACTTCGTTGCGCTTGTAACATTTTCTTTTTCGTAGTGGAGCACGACCATTATGTCCATTCACGGTTACTTCACACTTTTCTGAAGCCCTGCTAAATTTCTACTTTTGGTTACCGATTACGTATCCTTCCGCTACACGTAAATATAAACACTGCCATGCGACTTCCACGTTTTAACTGTCAAATGCTTCGATTACCGTTTACAGCTGTTCAAGGAATTTATCATATTTCAAAAACCACTACGCACGAATATTCAGCTTTATGACTTTTTAACAATGCCTGCAATGAAGATAGTTCTTACTGTTGTTGTTTTGCATTGTTAACATATTTGTTATACACGATATAGCACATTACACATAATAAACGTTAATATTTTGCCGCGACGGTGTTTAACCCTATTATAACTGCGGGGGAAAGAACTGTAGTATTTAACCTCTTGTTATTGATGTGTGTTGGGTTATTTCGTTAAAAAGACGGGCCTCAGTTGCAATAAATATTAGAACGAAGGAGCAACCAGTCCAACGAAAGAGACAGTAAATTGAAACACGCACTCGTGTCGCTTATTTTCTTTACGTAGCAGCGACAAACTTAATAGTGGTGAACATTCGCACAAATAGGCCTACCGCAACTTTTATTAAGCTCTAGGTACTTCGTTTTTACCAGGTTTATTAAATTATTTAATTGAAATTTTCTGGCTGGGCGTAGTAATTTAATGGGATTGTGGCAAACATTCACACCGCAGATACGTAAGCACGTTACACAACTGTGTTTCAAACACCTAGGGCAAAGGTACAACGTTGTGATAAATAATTAGACGTGACTTTAAAATATTAACTTCGTCATAAAAACAGTTCACTGTTAAAAACTTATAAATTTCGCACGTCCAATATTTGCAAATGTTTAATTAACACTTTTAATTTAATGTTAACATATTGAACTACTTTCTCTGTGTCGTTGCCAATTTCACTGTGCGCGTGACAGTTTTCAAAGGTTGGTTTCAAAAGTGCTCATTTTGCCGTGAACAGACTTTATTAAAGAAGAGGTATTGAAACGTGGATCGCTTACCATAAATATGCATTANAATCACTTACCATAAATATGCATTATATAGCAATTTCCAACGTCAGTTTCTCTTGGGGGAACAATGGAAATATCTTTCGAGGAGACCGTTTCTCCACTAGCATATTCCAACTTATCAACTCGCAGGAATCGAACCGGTGACACGGTAAAGAACCGCACTACTTGTGGAAGCCAGCAATCCAGCTGTAAGAAAGATTGGTCACGTACCCAGTGCCGCCATTACTCAACACGTATTCCCTGAACACTTGGAAGCATAAACTAACAGAGTTCCGTCAGATAAATTCCCCCCTGCAAGACACGAAGCGAATACGTCATCAAGTACCGAGAATAATAAAAAATAAAAAAAAAAACGGACGAAATTAATCACTTGATCCACAAAATATAGGCTGAACACCAAAACGCATATTCGATGCCCGTAGTAACTGCGATTTCATGTGTTGATTTGGTTTCCAGATAAAAAAAAAATACAAGGAAAAGGTACTATTACTCGAGATCATACTTCAGAAATAAACTCGCCGACCTCCACGACTGGCGTGGTGTGATGTCATGACGCTACGTCACCTCCTGCACTTTCTATACCCGCGAAGCAGAACGTTACCTAAATTCAGCCCGAGGCTTTCGCCTCTATGAACACGAACTGCAACACTACGCCATAGGCTTGGTGTGGACACCGACGTTCTATCGATAACTGCTTATTGACGTACTTGCTCTTCGAATGCAGAATACTTTTCGTAATTGTAACGGTCGGAATGCCCATGGGGCCAACTTCTGCGAAAAGCAATGCGCGTCGGATACTAAATATGTTGCTATATTTTATATAGATTTCTGTAACTGTTTAACTTTCAGGCAATACACGTGTGTAATATAATTTCTAGAGTATTTACTTATTTTTTGTTCCACGAGTTTTGTACGATCGCTCGTCAAATTTACGACTAAATATGTTAAGGTCGACTTGCAAAAAAAAATTAGACTAGCAAAGTTAAGGTGTTTTGATTTGTTTTAAGACGTGTTTATACATGCAAAAATTATGGAACTGAAAAAAAAAATCAGGAAACTACAATACGTATAATTTCTACGTGCTGAATATTTGGAAGTTAACATTAAATACGGAACAGTTTGTTAGAGACCGCCCTTTACCTTCCTAGTCTTAAAGCCAACTACGTGATTTATGTCGGATCTTGCGTATGAAGATCCACGTAACTCCACATCACCATTGCTCTGCCAGCGGAGAAGCCAGAATATAAAGAAACCTGCCGCAATGTTAATATGAGGAGCCCCATAAATAAGATAAAGGGGAGGGAGGGTGGAAAGAGGACGGCAGGATTACTAAATTGAAGGGCCCCTGAAGCCTGCCCATTGGCGCCAGAAGATCCTCAGGCGGAACAGGGATGGAAAAGCGAGTACCTAGAGCAGTTGTCTTCAACTCGCAGCCTGCCGGCCGCGTGTGGCCCGCCCATCAGATTTAGCGAGTATTATTTCTGCACAAACCACAATGCTCTTAGTGGACTGTAAATACACATGAACAAAGCTGTGGTCATCTTCGACTGTAAACGTCGAATTTCCGACTGTAGTGTCATCATCTTGCCACGTACAGAAATACAACACAAACTACC
Organism: Clitarchus hookeri; assembly: GCA_002778355.1. Classification (NCBI taxonomy): domain Eukaryota; kingdom Metazoa; phylum Arthropoda; class Insecta; order Phasmatodea; family Phasmatidae; genus Clitarchus; species Clitarchus hookeri. The sequence goes on from NQII01002222.1 coordinate 202,751, forward strand.
TCCCTTGTGCCATAACTTCTCAAACGTCACAAATTTATGTTTAATTTTATTGTATCGTATTGTATTGGAAAGGGCTTATTAACGTCCCCCGGTGTTATGCCTGAAGGTTTATCAGGGGACGGCTTACAAACTAACTTATGATCTAACTTACACTAACGCCCAGGTCTTGCCTGGGATTCGAACCCAGAACCTGCCGCACCCAGACCGGCGGCGCACCAACCGACTGCGCCACGGGAGGTTGGCATTTTATGTTGAAAATGAAAATAAATGATTGGTAGATCAAAAATAAATATTCATTTGAAACACGTTTTATTTTGAATTTATTTTGAATTTATTCTATATAATTTCTTTTTACTTAATTTCCCGTCTTAAAAACTGGCAGGGACAAATATTCATGAGAGAAAATGTAATTAATTTCTGTTAATACGTAAAGTGTATGATCTACAATGAATCACTTTAATTACGAAACAATTGACCCCTTACAAAAAACCGGCTAGCCGGATGCGTAACGAAGTCCTG
>NQII01002222.1:203605-226466 GCA_002778355.1 Clitarchus hookeri
AACCGTATAGCCATTGTGGGTTACATTTCTTATGGATATGTAATTTTAACTTAAGAAAACAATTACCCGGGGTGATGGGAATATGGGTAAAAAGAGCGTAATGAAATTTGGCGGCGAGACGAGCTGCAAGGGCAACTACTCCAATCCGCGCGGCTTTTGAAGAGCACAGTACGAAGGGGGAGCCGTGCCATTAGGCACATTTTCCCGTGGCAATGGTGTCCGGCGACCATTGTACAGTTACCAATTGGCGGTCACTTCCTTCCTGCGAGACACAAAGGGCACGCCCGCCTGGCAACCAGCAAACGCCCACCTCTCCCACAGAGCGCGGTGACTCGCAGCTTGGAACCAGAGATCCTGTTTCAGCCCAGGTGCTGGGCGCACTACCCGACCAACACGAATTATCATACTGTTTCACCTTATACAGGCTGTTTCAGTAAAAGCGGTGCAAAAATGAAACCGGGAATAAGGGCCACATCACGGAACGTTTTGCGATTGGGGACGTGTGGTTCAGGAGGCCAGCGAAAGGAGATGCCAACACGTGGGCGACCCACGTAGTACGAGAGGTTCACCTGTTGTCCGCAAGGTGGCTCTGTAGTCCGTGCATTAACACAGCAAGTGCGTGTATCAACGACGGACGCGAAACTCGTGGGATGTTTGAACGGATGGGGCAGAATCTCGTACGCCGTTGCTTTGAGTAACTCTTGTGAGCCACAAACTGATACGTTAACACCGGTCTGTCAATGGAGTGGTCCTGTACAGTACTACCTGTCAACACTGTACACACGCAATGTCAATAATCAACGTAACCAATACGGACACCTGTATTCGTGTTAGACATGTTTGTGCCCATATCTCCTTTCTCTCGCTTCGCGGACCAAACGTTCCCAATCTCAAAAAGGTTCCGAGCACGGCCCCTATACCCAGTTTCATTTTTGAGCGCTTTTACTGGATCAACCTGTATATCGCTAATATCACGTGTTCTGCAGTGCGCGATAAACATGATGTGGCAAAATTGCTATTCACCATCTGTGCCATAATGCAAGATGGATTCGCGATAGGGATAAGCCTATATCTTCGTAGGTTAGTACCACATACGCCCATTTTTTTTTTTTTTTTAACATGTTACGGGAATAATTCTAGGCTTCATCTGCAGAGGTAGCCGGATAGTCGATTTTTCGTACCCAGTCTCTGTAGTATGACTCAATTTACTATCGTGAATTAGTATATTAAATGGTTCGGAGCACACAATAATTATCTTTAACTTTCTCGTACATACCAAAGCGACACACAGTAAAACCACCTTAACTTATTTACATGTCATGAACAACACTAAAAACAGCAAAAAAGTAAATAAACCTCTCGCTGCCGTACATACAAATTTGGAATTCTCGAATACTTATTTAATACATGTTGTTGAGAAAAATATTTTATTCACTTTTGAATGAAATTTTATTTACTATCTGTACTGAGTAAATATTCACTACGATCCTCNGAGAAAAATATTTTATTCACTTTTGAATGAAATTTTATTTACTATCTGTACTGAGTAAATATTCACTACGATCCTCCACAAATAATAAAATGCTAAGATTACTGCAGGTGTACATAGCGACATTAAATAAATACACAGGTACTGTATCAAAACTACAGTAAAAGTTTCACTTTACTTTCAAAACGATAATTTCAATTTTAATATAATTTGATGACTACCTAATTACTTTTGACAGCAAGCACACAAATGACATACTATACATATGTTTGTCAACAGTTTAGTTTAAAGAACCATTATTTAATATTGCCAGATATTTAGGGTAGCCTGCACAAATAACCAACTCGGCAAGTGCTGTCAATGGAGAAGTATTTTTATTTCAACCCTAGTTCCCCCCTCCCCCGAGGTTACTAGTAAAAGGCACGCTTCCTTTGAAATTTTGCCAAACGATATCGTAGACGACGGTGAAATACAATGGCCAACGTTGCGTCCTCGGTAAAATTAACGATCGTAACTCTGATTGTGGTTGGTAATAAGGTTAGTTCTATTTTTGAGCCATGCCGACAAACAGCTATAGCAGAACTTGCGTAAAGGAGACTTAAACTTTGCAGGGCGAGCGTGTAACAGGTGTCTGAAATGCACAGCTAATATACTAGTATAAAAGTTATATTAGAAAGCGAAACACTCTACGTAACAATACCGCCAACGGCCACTGGTCTGAGTTAGTTAGGCCTTAAGCAACTGAGATCGTTGTCAACCACTCGCTCACCTTCAATCAGCAAGACGGAACAGTCCTTTTTTAGTTTCTTTTGATCCGACTGCAACAACAACCAATGCTAGTTTTCCCCGCAGCTCTCTTGCGTTACGTAAGCTCTAACCTCAAACTGCGGGGGCGACTGTCTTCGCGCGCCATCAGCAGAGACGACACTGCACGTCAACTCCAACCTCAAAGCTCTTGCTACTGACAGTTTCAACATCACAAAAAAAAAAATATATCGCCATCCAACAGCAAGCGCTCCCCGAAAACAATCGCAGCACGTGCAGGAGAGAGAAATCTTCCAACACGGCCTGATGGCATATGCCGTTTAAGGTTAAACAATCAAACTTCGGAAACTGTCACTACCTTAGCCCGCATATATTTTAACGGTGACCATGATTGCCATGCACCCAGCGAAGTTGGCAACTACGGAGATAAAGTAATTCTACGTTTAACGTTCGTTTAATTAGAAGCGTTAGAAAAACATATATGAATACTTAAATAATTTATCTGGTTTTGTTGTATTCTTTTATGCACGCAAGTGTAAGTATTTGTAAAATGTTATCCAGGGTGTCCACTGAATTTCCATTTTCGAATTCCCTCACTTTTCCTTGTTTTCCAGGCAGAATCTTACCATTTTCCCTGGCCTATTTTCAGGGCAGAAACCTTCCAATACCACATTTTCCCACCACTGACTGAACAAAAATGCTATCAGTGAAGCTGAATTAAATTACACTGCATCAGACCAAGCAAGCGGGGATATAATTTTTTATTCAGTCCATAAATATTTCTCGTGATACACACGGTTCACTTCACACGAGTGCCCATTATAAACACACAAATAATTTATTTTGTACATAGAGGCTCTATGTAACTTATTGTTAATTCATAAAAATAAAAATAGAAATTCTAGAAATTCACACAACTTACATATTTTGTGGACTGGCAATTATTTACATTTTCCCTGACCGAGGTGAACATTCCCCTAACATTTCAGTAACTTTTCCCCGTGGGTGGACATCCTGTTATCTTCTATAATAATGTCAGTTTTATTTTACCGACGCATGAATAAAGTGGCAAGGTGTATGGGAACGTTAATTTTACATATGGTGGAAGAATACCCAATGCGCTTACAAGTAGATCTTAAGTAGGGCTTTCAAAAGTGCTCCGTTTATCGTGAACAGGCTATAACAACGATAACAGTGTTGACCGAGAATCCATCTGACTGGAGCAGGAACTGCTTTGCAGAGATTTGGTAGAAAACACGTAACGCTAAAATGGCTGATAATTTTTTTGGTGGTGTTTAAACACGAAAGGCATTTAAGAAAGGATTCTTTCCCGAAGACAAGTTTAAAGTTATGATTTCAAATCAAAGGATTATTTTTCAGGGTGTGAAAATAGATACAGATATACACAAGCTTTAAGAGTTGTCTTTAGGCAGGCATCATACTTTCACATTTATTAACGTGTAACAAACATATAGAGTCTACGCTTAAAGTCGCGTTCAGGCGAGATGCCGTTAGAAAGATATCAGGGCAATTCAGCGCCATGCGCGTAGAGGCGATGAGCTAAGTGATGAGTGAGCGAGAGTCGGCCTTATAACTCACGAGTCTCGAGGCCTTGGACGCGGGAAACAGCTGCAGGCAGGCGGAACCCTCAATCGTCTGGATCACCTACACGTTAGAGTTCTACCTCAATGCTGCAGTTTAAATGGACTCGATGGTCACTCGCAGGCAAGTAAACTTAAACCATACCACTCGTAATGTACGAAACAAAGCATGTTTTGCAATGCAGTTTGGAGTTATCCGACTCATTATAAGGGTTGCGGGTTACGAGTCTCGACAGGCTGTTTTACAAGTCGTTTATCACCCACAATCGAGGCGAATGCCATCAGTTACAGTGAACCTTCACACCCGTTATAGTTGATATATAGTTCTAACACATCGTGTGCGTAAGGGAATAGGACCTCAATATATTAATTTGCTATTCGCATATGAGTCTTGGGGTCAACATCAGCAACGATGAGTCTGGGGGCCAACATCAGCATCGATGAGTCTGGGTTGGGACTAAGCGGAGCTGTCTGCCCTATGTAAGATAATGGACAGGTATATGGTAGCAACAACCCATCTGACTTCTGTCCTTTAGTAAGTCTAGAAGTGTTGCTGGTACACAAATGTGGTTTTTACGACCACCCCCGTCCCCCTTAGCATACTTGGTGAAACTCTCAGGGTCAGCGCCGGGCGGCCAGTTTCCCTGGACCAGGCGCCGCATGGGAAACTGGTCTCCATTACGAGGTACGACGATGCGACACGTGCCCGTCGGTGCCGCGACTGATCACAGACAGCCGCGTGCAGTCGGTCGTGGCCGACGGGCAGCAGCTGTGCGCGCCGCGCCGCACTTTCACGCCGGTGTTGTTGTGGCGAAGACGACCACACTCCCCCTCCACCAGGTCCAGGGGACACACGTGCGTGCGAGGGAGACCGTAGCCGCCTGTCTGTCGGGGGACTGTCCCCGCGCCTCTCGAGTTTCACCAGTGCTGCACTCGCTGGACCGCGATACGGGACTCCTCGCTTTCTACGCCGGTGCCCGCGCCGTCTCCCGACGTCACGTCGTGGTAGTCCACCGCGACATTATGTAGGTCACAAGCTTCATTCCTAGTCCAATGATACAAAGATTCCTCTGCCAACCAATAAGTTTAAGAGGTCGTCTACTGGCGCGTTTCACGTTTGAACCCCGGCCACGTCAATCCCGGATTTTCGCAAGCGGGAATCGTGTCGGACGATGCCGCTGGTCTGCGGGTTTTCTACGGCGTCTCCCGTTTCCTCCAGCCATATGGGTATCATTGTAAGCAATGTATCAGCCCTATAGGCTGTTCATGGTAGCATGAGCACTTTTGAGGTCCAAGTTAATTTTTCCTTCCAGCCGTTTTTAATTGCCGACAAAATATAGACTTTCATTTCTTTCTTGAAAAAAAAAAGATTTGAAACCTACCGTAGATATTTAAAAATTAGAATTGATACATTTGCTTACAATGAGACCCATATGAAAACCCTATAGTTACCGCTTAAAAATCTGCGGAAACAAAACACGCGAAACTTGTTTATGCCGTTTACCATCGCCATCGCAACGTTTCCTTATAGCCGGACGTGGTCTCGAGGCCCCTTAAGGCACTCGTCGGGTTTGAAAACTAGTATTCAACTGTACCTAAGCGAACTCTTAATTTTAAATTCGAACTACGACGTTGCGATTCGAATATCATATGGGCTTTGTGTGCGAATTTTTAAATTTAAAGTTTCTGTTTGGTTAGCAAGTATGCCCGCACACATCCTCTACCATGTTTACCGTAAATGCACAAAATGGGAACATTGACAGCAGATAGTGTGTACCGCGCGATAGAGGGGTGTCTCATCGCCCCCTCTCCCCCCCCCTGTTTTTTCCTAATACAGCAACACACTCCGTAAGCTAACGTCTAGATTAAGCTGGGTTCACAATTGAAAAATCAATCGTTAATTTCACTGTGACTTGCACATAAGAACTCTGTATGTGTTGTTAAATGTGTTTGCTCACAATATAAACTAGGAGGTCATGTGCTTGGTTAGATCGTTAAACGACGTAACTGTAATTTATACCAAGTAAACGTTGTGAGGCGGTGACTAATCAGAACAAAGCAGTCCTCTGTTGTTGGCGGGAAACGGTTATTTGCAATAATTTAAGCATCTAAAATATTAAAAAGGCTTGCGTATGTGCAAGTTTATAATTATTTATGCGAAATACATTCACAATAAAAAGTTTCTCGGCAAGAAAATGTCTGCTTTGTGCCCATATTTATGTTATATGCGGTTGGGTTAGGGAAAGTTATATACGAAACACAAAGAGGACAGGCTTGTCACGAGTTCTCATTGGCTGAAATCGAGCAATTTCGTGTAAATCGTGATATCCGGAATATGTTCAGAGTGCGAGAACTGTGGTTACTGGGTAATAAGTGAAGATTTTTCAACTGTAAACACACCGTATACAGGTGCTGCCGGCAGACACTTGCTGATCGGTCCAGCCCCTCGAGCGCAGCCCAGGCAGTGGTTTACCCCAGGGTTGTGCTTTCTCCCTCAAGTCAGCTGGTCTGCGGTATCAACTTTCCCCGACGTCGCCTCCCCCCTCGTCACGGTGCACGTACAACTATTACCCTAGTAACTACAACGCCCATTTCACTGCGCGGCTACTTTATGGCTCTGCCGCGGCTTTCCACACAGCAAAGATGAACGGACGCAGTGCATTATTACAGATATAATTTAAAACATTTTTAATGTGTGTTAAAACTACTAGGTCCCTTCTCAAACATAATGATACAATTTTGTCAATGCCAATATAACATTACGAGACCATCGTATAACACATTTTGTGCTTTCTTTATGGTTTATTTTTGATGTGTGTAGTTTCATTATAGTTTTATAGAAATACCATTTTCACATTCAGGATTCAAATATCGTTGTTCTTTGCTTTTTGGATAATTATTGTGTGTGTTTTTTTTTTTTTTTTACTGCCTTCCTATCTACGCAATTTCTACGACTGTTTTGTTGGCACACAAATAAAATTATTTTATACTAAAAACGAAATTCAATATCAATTAGGCAGCAAGTTTGTTTCAATATTTTATATTTCCATCGATTTTTTTTTTTTCTGTGTTTCGTTACTAACGTTTTATTCTGGTCGCAACAACTCTCAGTTATGAGAAACATAAAAATTAATTTCTACTTTCCNATAATGATACAATTTTGTCAATGCCAATATAACATTACGAGACCATCGTATAACACATTTTGTGCTTTCTTTATGGTTTATTTTTGATGTGTGTAGTTTCATTATAGTTTTATAGAAATACCATTTTCACATTCAGGATTCAAATATCGTTGTTCTTTGCTTTTTGGATAATTATTGTGTGTGTTTTTTTTTTTTTTTTACTGCCTTCCTATCTACGCAATTTCTACGACTGTTTTGTTGGCACACAAATAAAATTATTTTATACTAAAAACGAAATTCAATATCAATTAGGCAGCAAGTTTGTTTCAATATTTTATATTTCCATAGATTTTTTTTTTTCTGTGTTTCGTTACTAACGTTTTATTCTGGTCGCAACAACTCTCAGTTATGAGAAACATAAAAACTAATTTCTACTTTCCCGTTTGTTTTTGCACGCTTTCGTGTGCCAATTCATAGCTATATTTTTCGCGACTATTATGGATACTAAAGAGTGTTTCTAGAGAGATTCTTTCAGCGCGAAATGCGTAGGGCAACTGCAAGCACAGCTACTGAAGATGCATCTGTTAACGGTTCAGCCCGGCCGCGTTTCAATTCTTCGGTTTGCACTGTAGTAAACTTCTATTTCGCGCACGTTGGTTTTTTTTTTTCTAGGTGTGCGCAGCAAGAAATTTAAAAATAAATTACACGCCAGCCCATGCACAGTGGCGCGTTACGAACTTCAATCATGTTTGTTCTTTAGCCTAAGACAAAGATTTGAGTTCTTATTTCTAATTATTTGTATTTATTGATTGTACAATTACGGTCAACGGGACACGGTTCCCGCGATTTTTTCCTGAACATTAAACAAATATTAATACGTTGTGCACAACTATAGAATATTCGTGGTTATTTCCAACTTTCATGAAGCCCTGCTGAGATATAATTTCGATCTGTTATGTATCCGTCCGCAACATGTAAACAAAACGCAAAAAACTATGCAAGGAAGCGCCAAGAGAAACAAACACAGCATTTATGCGCTAGAAAAGCAGTCGAAAACAAATATTTTTTATACATGACAATTGTATTTTGAATAGTTTTACCTCAAAACGTCACATCTCTTTTCCGTTTTTATTCATTCCCTTTTCTTTTTTTAATGTAATTTATTTATAAATAATTAATCATTATATTATAATTTTTTTACGTGAACGTTCAACTGAACAANCAAGAAATTTAAAAATAAATTACACGCCAGCCCATGCACAGTGGCGCGTTACGAACTTCAATCATGTTTGTTCTTTAGCCTAAGACAAAGATTTGAGTTCTTATTTCTAATTATTTGTATTTATTGATTGTACAATTACGGTCAACGGGACACGGTTCCCGCGATTTTTTCCTGAACATTAAACAAATATTAATACGTTGTGCACAACTATAGAATATTCGTGGTTATTTCCAACTTTCATGAAGCCCTGCTGAGATATAATTTCGATCTGTTATGTATCCGTCCGCAACATGTAAACAAAACGCAAAAAACTATGCAAGGAAGCGCCAAGAGAAACAAACACAGCATTTATGCGCTAGAAAAGCAGTCGAAAACAAATATTTTTTATACATGACAATTGTATTTTGAATAGTTTTACCTCAAAACGTCACATCTCTTTTCCGTTTTTATTCATTCCCTTTTCTTTTTTTAATGTAATTTATTTTTAAATAATTAATCATTATATTATAATTTTTTTACGTGAACGTTCAACTGAACAAAAAGACACTTGTGTTAAAACGTGTGTAATGTATTACTAGTTTAAGAAACATGTTGCCTACGGGGCAGTTCTCCAGAGGTTTGTTTCAAAAAGCGTAAAGATATTGTGAACAGGCTATACACATTACGCGCGAGTCTTGAAAAAAATCACGATTAACATGGATCTAGTTTTAAAATCATCCGAAGTCCGTCGGTACATACAAAACGTAGTTCTCTTGATTTTTTTTCTGAAACTATGCAGTGGAAGCAGGATGATGGCATGCTGCAAAACTCAGATGCAGAGTCTCTTAAACTGATACGAATGGAGAAATAATGGCAGGCAGCAGTAACGATGGCATACTAGAGTTTTGTTTTGAAAAGACACGCGTCTAGGTTCCGTAGTAGATGTGAATTAATGTTNATTTTTTTTCTGAAACTATGCAGTGGAAGCAGGATGATGGCAAGCTGCAAAACTCAGATGCAGAGTCTCTTAAACTGATACGAATGGAGAAATAATGGCAGGCAGCAGTAACGATGGCATACTAGAGTTTTGTTTTGAAAAGACACGCGTCTAGGTTTCGTAGTAGATGTGAATTAATGTTTTTTTTTTTATCGAATGCAGTACGCTGGAAGCCAGATGCTGACAGGGAGAATAAATTGGATAAAATATCGCAGTGAGAGGCTTGTAAAAAAAACTGAAGGAAAATTAATTGCTGGTCACATTAGCCGGAGCGCGTGGATGAACCTGCTCCTCGCGACAATGACGTGGAAAGTGGTTCTCCCACACAACCGGTCCCCGGTTATTTCTGCACAGCTGTTTAAAATTCTGCGCGCCATGTATAAACACGATAGACGAGCGAGGAGAGGCAGTGTCTGGGGTAGAGTCGCTTTCCCCGCCCACGAGGCGGTGTCGTACCACGTGGAGGCGGCTATAAGGGAGCGGGGGGTACCCCCCCCTCTGGTTAACTTCTCGTTGGGGCGGCATCACATCCTCCGCCAAACCCAACGAGGGATATCTGCCCAGTACTGCCGAATATATAAGGTACCGCAGTATGAATCCTTTGAATCCTTCAAGGCAGCCGGTGTTCTCAGTAAAACCACTCTACTCCGTGCTAGTTCGTACTCTTGTAGTGCTAGCGACATGATGTCTAATCGGTAGCCGACCACACTCGTGATATGACGTCTAATCCTTCAGTCGTGCGATACAAGTGGAGTGGAGAGGTTTGCGCGGGTCTTGAGCCGATGAGTGCGAAGTGAGGTGAGCATGAAGCAGCGTCGGGATGCAAAGGCGGGGGGAAACGGGAGATCCCCGAGAAAACCCCGCCGACCAGTGGGATCGTCTGGCACTACCGAGTTCGATTCCCCGCCGGAAATCGAACTCGGTAGTGTCTTTGTATGCCAGTCGATGAGCCAAAAGAAGCGTTACGCGAAGTTGAAAACAGAAAATGCGACCACGACTCTTCCGGACGCATTTGCTGTGGAAATTAAGTTACAACTGACACTCGGGGAATGCTCCAACATGCCCTAATAATTATAATATATATTTATTCTGTGCTACGTATAAAATACCAACATAAATGTAAATTATTTTAGTTGACTTTGGTGTTGTATTGCGTTAATGCTTCCAGTAAAGAAATCTTATGCATGAAAAGAAAAACAATTATTTTCGTTCTTACGTTTTATATTATTTTAAAGAATCTTACAAACTGAAAAATTTAACTGAACGAAAATACATGTGTGTATTTTTGCTTAACGAGCTGTAATGTACTATTATTGTCAGAAAACATTTTATGTTAAAAATACTACTGAAACGAGACTTTGTAGCTTCTGTGCCGGTACGAAAAAACAGACGAATCCTTAATTCGTGTGCTTTATTTCAAGTTCATGTAATTGGCTTATTTAACAAAAAGGACGAATAAAATTAAAGGTCTTCCAGACTTCAAAAGTTGAACTCCTTGGAGTAGTAGAAATGAAGAAAAAAGGAATATCCCTTTCATATATCCAGACACGAAAATGAATGTGTTCAGTGTTAGAGTGCGTCGTAAAATGGGTCACGCAATGCAGTCAAATAGGTAACCACTGGCATGCGATAGCCGTACTGAAATAGCTGCAAGCACTACAGCAGCACCGTGCCGTTACACCAGAATATATGTATCATTATCACATNTAGCCGTACTGAAATAGCTGCAAGCACTACAGCAGCACCGTGCCGTTACACCAGAATATATGTATCATTATCACATAAAGATTCAACTCGTGCCCTGTACTATTAAAGGCGAGAATTGATACGAACTACGAAAAATTTGTTTTGTAAAAGGTNAAAGATTCAACTCGTGCCCTGTACTATTAAAGGCGAGAATTGATACGAACTACGAAAAATTTGTTTTGTAAAAGGTGATCTGCTTGGATCCACGTAGTACAATGCCACGTCAGTGATTAACACGCTCAAAAAACTCCAGGTACTGTCTGGTGTCGAAAGCTGCCAGAAGTCAACCAATTACNCACGTCAGTGATTAACACGCTCAAAAAACTCCAGGTACTGTCTGGTGTCGAAAGCTGCCAGAAGTCAACCAATTAGGTAGGGCCTATTAAGTTCTGACCGATTTCTCTTAAGGCTTATAAAGTGCCTCTACCAAAAACATATAAATTCGTGTTAGGTCAGAAGACCATGCAAGCCATGAAATGGAAGCATGGCCAATCCATTGTACAACAAACGCTTTATTTAGGTGATTCAAAGATGGATGGCGAAATAGACCTGTGTATCATCGTGTTGGTAACACGTTTGACGCTGAACGTCCACGGAAACCTCTCTCTCTAGAGCGTTAATAGGTCTTCAGTCGTGGAAGCATCTGCGGTNTAGAGCGTTAATAGGTCTTCAGTCGTGGAAGCATCTGCGATCCGATTAAGCTGTCCCCAACCAAACCTCTTCAAATATTTACACACAATTTTTGTTCGTATGTATGTAACAAGATGCGTGTTAGGGTTTTCTTATGCCAACTGGTGACTATTTAATGACAAAAACTCCGCTCAGTGTGAAACAGGCTTTGTTAGCGAGTTAAATTAGTTTTGGGTGCTTAAAATTGTGAACATGTACCACGGAGCATTAGCGATAAAACAGATTCAGATGGTGTTGACGTCACAAGAGCCTAAAAATACTCACTGCAAGGCCACGCCAACCAAGGCCATCCGCAAGACGCCGCAAGTTGGTGGACCTGTCGCTCTCGACACTTTCGAGAACTGGACCACCTACATTAACACGCAATACCTTATGGTGAGATGCCGGAATAACACTTAAGTCAACAGTGCATGCTTTGTTGGGCACTCAGTATAAACTTATTTTTTCCGCGTAGACGCCAACAAATGGTTAAAAAAAAAAAAGAGCTGCTATTAGGTAAACTGCTTGCCAGGATATCGCTTCGCGTACAAACGCAATTCAGTTCCACAACGTCAGTTACCTGCATCGCGCCGTACACTTAGACGCACGTCCGACATGTAGCTCCACCCATTTAGTACATTTAGTCGCTCCATTACAAATAAGTGCCCCACGGCAATGAACAGCAACAAGGATTGCTGTACCTTGGTCTTCTGGACTGCCGTCCAACACGAACACCAAAACACGTCAACAAAATGCACTGCCACTGCTCAAACCTGCAAGGACCAACAAAATAAATAACATTTACAGGTACCTTGTTTCCCACTAAGCGAAGAGTCATCGTGGGGGTGGCAATTCGGAACGTTCTTATTTTCGCCTTGCGGCTATAGTTTGCCTTCGTCCGGGACAAACCCCCATCCATAATATAAGAGAANCACGTCAGTGATTAACACGCTCAAAAAACTCCAGGTACTGTCTGGTGTCGAAAGCTGCCAGAAGTCAACCAATTACGTAGGGCCTATTAAGTTCTGACCGATTTCTCTTAAGGCTTATAAAGTGCCTCTACCAAAAACATAAATTCGTGTTAGGTTAGAAGACCATGCAAGCCATGAAATGGAAGCATGACCAATCCATTGTACAACAAAAGCTTTGTTTAAGTGGTTCAAAGATGGATGGCGAAATAGACCTATGTATCATCGTGTTGGTAACACGTTTGACGCTGAACGTCCACGGAAACCTCTCTCTCTCTCTCTCTAGAGCGTTAATAGGTCTTCAGTCGTGGAAGCATCTGCGATCCGATTAAGCTGTCCCCAACCAAACCTCTTCAAATATTTACACACAATTTTTGTTCGTATGTATGTAACAAGATGCGTGTTAGGGTTTTCTTATGCCAACTGGTGACTATTTAATGACAAACACTCCGCTCAGTGTGAAGCAGGCTTTGTTAGCGAGTAAAATAAGTTTTGGGTGCTTAAAATTGTGAACATGTACCACGGAGCATTAGCGATAAAACAGATTCAGATGGTGTTGACGTCACAAGAGCCTAAAAATGCTCACTGCAAGGCCACGCCAACCAAGGCCATCCGCAAGACGCCGCAAGTTGGTGGACCTGTCGCTCTCGACACTTCCGAGAACTGGACCACCTACATTAACACGCAATACCTTATGGTGAGATGCCGGAATAACACTTAAGTCAACAGTGCATGCTTTGTTGGGCACTCAGTATAAACTTATTTTTTCCGCGTAGACGCCAACAAATGGTTAAAAAAAAAAAAGAGCTGCTATTAGGTAAACTGCTTGCCAGGATATCGCTTCGCGTACAAACGCAATTCAGTTCCACAACGTCAGTTACCTGCATCGCGCCGTACACTTAGACGCACGTCCGACATGTGGCTCCACCCATTTAGTACATTTAGTCGCTCCATTACAAATAAGTGAAGATGCATCCCGCAACCCCACGGCAATGAACAGCAACAAGGATTGCTGTACCTTGGTCTTCTGGACTGCCGTCCAACACGAACACCAAAACACATCAACAAAATGCACTGCCACTGCTCAAACCTGCAAGGACCAACAAAATAAATAACATTTACAGATACCTTGTTTCCTACTAAGCGAAGAGTCATCTTGGGGGTGGCAATTTGGAACGTTCTTATTTTCGCCTTGCGGCTATAGTTTGCCTTCGTCCGGGACAAACCCCCATCCATAATATAAGAGAATTTCCAACTGACTGTCACCGCGAGTACATCAAAATGGGGCAGAGTGCGCGTGAGGGCTGTGCAGCAGTGTCGGTGTTCCAACATTATAATGTTTTTCTGCCAAAAAAAAAAACTATAAAAATCAGCATGGAGAGAATTCCAGGTTGGGACACTACTTTTATTAGTAAATGTTTTGAGATGTTTGTACATTTCCTCAAGCCTAGTTTTAAAGCAGTTAGACTGTATTCAAGTTGGTCAAACTATTTCATTTATATAAAGGGTATGTGTTGAAAATCGGATGTTAATGTGACTGCTAATTGCTTGAGACAAATTGTATTGGCGACGGGAGTAAAATTTTTTGGGGACATGCGCAGGACGAGAATTGGTTTGCCTGTCTANGGCAGAGTGCGCGTGAGGGCTGTGCAGCAGTGTCGGTGTTCCAACATTATAATGTTTTTCTGCCAAAAAAAAAAAAACTATAAAAATCAGCATGGAGAGAATTCCAGGTTGGGACACTACTTTTATTAGTAAATGTTTTGAGATGTTTGTACATTTCCTCAAGCCTAGTTTTAAAGCAGTTAGACTGTATTCAAGTTGGTCAAACTACTTCATTTATATAAAGGGCATGTGTTGAAAATCGGATGTTAATGTGACTGCTAATTGCGTGAGACAAATTGTATTGGCGACGGGAGTAAAATTTTTTGGGGACATGCGCAGGACGAGAATCGGTTTGCCTGTCTATGATACAATCTGACCTGGGTCATCCTGTAAGGGCTGCAACCACCATGACGTCCGCGTGACCGGGTTGTATATTCCCAAAAACTACGCGATGCATTTTCGGCGCATAACAATGAACGCCTTTTTCCGGATATGAATTCTAACATTAAATATTATTGTCTTCCTTCTTACCACCGCTATGAGTTTCACCATCAAGTTAAAAATCATAATGAAGAACTCCAAACTGCATGTGTTTATGAGCTACCGGACACTTCAGCGATTATTGACACATGATGGGCAATAAGTCTGGAAGTTCGTGTTAAAACAACAGCGGACAGCGAATGTCACTGCGTACAAGAAATTCACATTCCTAGAATTCCCCGTAAGTTAATATTGGNCCCGTAAGTTAAATGTACAATTACAATCTGTTCACGTCAAACTTAGCAGCTTAAATAATTTTATACACAAAGTATCCTTAATAGGATTTGATAAAGAAGTCAACATTAATGTTGACACTACGTCAATTCATCTTCAAAAACCGGTATCCAAGCGAGTGCTTTTGTATTAAGATAAACTCCCCCCTGTACAAGATTGATATCAAAGTTGGGTGAAGAAGCGCCATCTCAAATGATAAATTGTAAGTCACCCAACGAGTTAGGTTTCATTTACAAATGTAGAAGTCCTGGTAATGAATGACCAGTCAGTGAAGTTAAAGGGCATGTCAACGAAAGTNAGGTTTCATTTACAAATGTAGAAGTCCTGGTAATGAATGACCAGTCAGTGAAGTTAAAGGGCATGTCAACGAAAGTAGTTTTTCGTAACGTCTGTTTCAGTGTAAGAAGCTGCAATGGGGACGCATAAATTCTACAACTTTGCTCTGAGAAAATATCACCGGAAGAAAGAAATACAACTGCGATCCATTAGNTGGGGACGCATAAATTCTACAACTTTGCTCTGAGAAAATATCACCGGAAGAAAGAAATACAACTGCGATCCATTAGTCACTGATATCGGTGACTTTCGGTGATTGCCACAGTAACAGAATTCCAAGACTATAATCAATATCACAGTTCTGAGGCACTGGTTCATTCCACTTAATCCAACAGTCTGTAACATTTCCATTCACTCTATTTCGAAGGAGCGACATTTCTCTTCCTGCATTTAACTCGGGCGTGTAAATTTTCAGTCATTGCAGCACAACCCAGAGGTCGGCGAACAATAATCGCACGACCAGCCGTAGCCAGATGTGACGTCAGCAGGCAGGCGCTACGTATTTCAGGTGGCACAGCCTACTCCTCTCACACCGCCCCCTTAATTTTCCAAGCGCTGCCGCAGCGATTGTTGCCGTTTTCTCCGGCAGACAATGACCAGCTCTCTTCCGTCCCCCGCGTGGAAGCGACGAGCAAGCGCGCTTCACGCCGCCGGTAATCACAATGGGAACATGCCGCCTACAATTATGCAACCACTTCCTACATGACACAACAGCGGGCCTACCACCCCCCCTCCCAATCTTTTTTTTCCACAAAGATTTTCCAAGCGTGGCGACCGCCACCGGGCGCGCTCCGAACCATAGACTAAGGATGAGGTAGGCCGCTTATTCGTCTTCTGCGCATATTTGATAGATTTGATTTTATATTCTCTTAACTTACACAAGGAAACTGTGCACAAAATAATAACAGGAACAATAACAACGTAATACATGCATTCAAGCGCGAACAGCGCTCTTCTGCAGTAAGAGGCAGATACGAATCACCAAGGGGAAAACTGTAAAGAAACAAACAAGGATAAATAACCTGACATGGGGAGGGGGGGGGGATAACCAAAACCCCCAAAATAAATATATTACTTCACAACCACCAGGAAAAGGAAACAATAAATACAAGGGAAGGAGAAAGAAACATACCGGAATTACGCCAGGCTGCGGCAAACAAGGGATTTTAAACCCCTAGAACGTAAAGGGGAGAAAGCCTAGAAGAACGGACTAAATTAAAAGAAAAACGGAATATATGGAAGCAAATGAATGGGGATAATCATTTGACTGGGCGGGATTGATGGACCCTACGGGCTATGGAGTCCGCTCAACCACAGGTAGAAAAGAAGGGAAGAGAAGAAAGTTATAAGCTTAAGGAAAGGAAAAAGCCGACGAAAGGGAATGTTGTGGTGGCAATCGCAATTTCAAATCTACTTCTGCCAGAGTCGCGTAGTTTGTTAGCGACGTGTTCGCCATAAACTGTGCATTCGTCACGTCTTGCCGCTGTGTCCGTCAATGTTTGCATGCATTTAAATGCTTCTTTAACCGTATGCTCTTCTGGTGGTACCCTGCGGGCTGAGGCTCCCGCACAACCATAGGTNCCGTATGCTCTTCTGGTGGTACCCTGCGGGCTGAGGCTCCCGCACAACCACAGGTACGTAACACTGACCTACCCCAAAGGAACACAACTGTCAATGTCGCATAGTCAACAGTGATGAACGTGTTTGTTTACATCTCAATTTGCATAAGACAGACATTTTTATATGAATATAATACTTTCACCAATGAATTTAATAAAATTGCATAACGGATCACCTGGCAGCTCTGCGTCAACTAGACAGCTCTCAAACATTCACCTTGTTCACCAAATCTCAACTGGATCCACGCCAAGAGCCCAGCCCGGAACCACGTGACCAGCAACCACCAATGTTGTTCTGGTGAGNAACTGGATCCACGCCAAGAGCCCAGCCCGGAACCACGTGACCAGCAACCACCAATACTGTTCTGGCGCGGATACATACGTCTTAAAAAATCAGGCCGATACACGGTGTATCAGGACGGAAAATGGGTTTTACGTTTGCAAGGTGATCTATTCCGACAACGTAACTTCGTGACTAATTACACAAATGAAAAATGTGGTCTCGGTCAATCAGGTATGCGATTGCGACGCGGGCATGATCTCGTGTTGGCGACTCCGATGTGTGCTACTGCGCCTGTTTTGTCGCCAAACGAAAGATCTCGTCTATATCTGTCGACCGAAGAGGCAAAAACCCAGCAGAGTCTATTCAATTCGTTAATTTCATGTAATTCCCATATCTCGAACCTTTAACGCAGAGCCACACAGTTGGGTTTTTTTTTTTTTTTTTTTTTTGGGATTAGTGTTTACGTTACTTTCCAACGCATAACTGGAGGCACTTGGAATGATGCGCGAACATCGGTATAGTTCACTAATGGTTACTTCCAACTTTTCTGAAGCCCTGCTAAAGTTCTACTTTCAGGCCTCCACCCCATGCGAATTCTTACCCGCATTTGAGCCAACTGATTTTAATAATATATTGCATTAGAACAACTTCTTGTTTAGGCATCACAAGCACAAATCAAAATTAAACACCATTATGTTGACAGAAATATAAAACTCTTGTGATAACGTGACGTATTTAGGAAACAATAAAAAACGCCATACATGCGATGATTTTGCGAAGGTCTGATTGGAGAAATGTGTAGTAGCCACAAATGAACCATGCTTTGGTACAGAACATGGTTGGTCAGTTCACCATCCAACTGAATAATTCAATCCCTTCTTAACTTCTTTATTCCCACGTGTACCATGCTGCCACGTAGCGGCGGATTTAGCAACCAACTAAGGTGGCTATGGAGAGGGGGACCTTTGGCTCAACGTGGCCGATTGTTTCGTTGCACAATAATTATATTAGTGACAACTTTTTTTTAAAATTACGTTTCAAGAATAACTGCGGTAAAATTATAAGGTATACTCTTAGTATTAATGCAGCAGATAAACACAGTCGGTACTCTAAAAAAAAACGCCACGTTAAAACAAATACTCGAAAGAAAGATGCCATATGCAACACCTACTCAGTAAACACACACACACATATATAGGTATATACATATGTACAATGCAAGCTAACATCAGCGACGTGGTTGTTATGCAGCTATCAAGCCCTCGCGCTCCGCGTTTCAAAGTTTTGAAAATCAAACTTTACGTTATGGGGTGGAGAATAGCTTATTGACGGTCAAGCCGCGACGCATTCTCCACTCGTCCGCAGGATGCGAGCTGAGGGCAAGTGGAAGTCTAAGAACGCGGCGGCAAGAACAGCACACACCCCGGGACCTGCAATGGCGAGCGCTATCAGGGAGTAATAGACCATTGTGCGGTGGGCGGGCTCCTTCAAGACTGGCCTTCGGGGGGACGACTCGCAAGGCGGCGACGTAATGGCGAAGATGAAGGTCTAGCGCGTCTCAAAAATTAAAAAAAAAGTGAAGTGGGGGGTTCATCTGCCCGGAAGGCGACACGCCTGGATGCGGGCTTCTGCCGTCCGGGAAACTATTAACTCCAGGGAACTCGCAAACAACTGCACGCTTACCAGGTGATATAGCACGCTTACCAGGTGATATAGCACGCTCAATATACATTTCTATAGTTCGTTCGCGATTCCTTCAGACTTTTTGAATCACACCTATGAAAATATTCACCCCACGTATGACGTACTTGATTTTTTTTTTCCCTAAATGTGTCATGCATCACAAGCATTTTATACCTGTGTTAATATAAAATAATCCCATTTTAGTAAAATTTAACATTTACTTACATTCCGTCTGTAAATTATAATATTTTAATTATAATTTACCATGAATAAAACCNTAGTAAAATTTAACATTTACTTACATTCCGTCTGTAAATTATAATATTTTAATTATAATTTACCATGAATAAAACAGGGAGAACACGAAGTTACTGATAACTAATGAGCCTACTTTCCTCTACATGGATGCAAATAAATTTTAGTGAAATTCTTAAAATCTTGGATGGCAGGTAGGCAGGCGTTTACGTCTCATTGACAGCAATATCATTACAGATGAAACCAGAAACATGTGAAACAGTACCAAGACAATTAAAATACACGAGTGACTTGCCCGAGATTATAATTAAGAAAAACTCGTAAACGTAAGCTAGTGTGTAGTCGACTGCCACACGGAGGTAGTAGGATTCGGAGCATCAACTTCGGATGTAGGCCTAATCAGTCTAATGTTTTGAATGATAGGGTTCACCAACACGAAACTTTTGCACGGCCATCATTTTGAAAATAAGTGCCTGAGACCAGAAAGTATCTTATTTCTCGTTAAATTGAAGTTTTACTTGTGTTTATTATTTTAAATTATATTTCATTTATATTAAATGTGAATAAAAACAGCGAGAAAACATGTGTGTTGGTAGCGCCTAGTAAGAAATAGTTCTCATGCAAAATATCATTACAACTGAGTGCGCACGAATTCGGTGCGTTGTCCTTTGGGGTAGTTTTCTAGACCTAGTTTAACTTAGCTTGCATGAGACGGAGGAATATCCTGGAAGTAGAACTTGAGCAGGGCTTCAGAAAAGTGTTTAGTAACCGTGAATGGATTATATATTTAAAAAATTCTAGTCATTCAAGTTACGGGACGTGGTCGTTTGAAAGGCACTATGTAGTGGGCAGTAAAAGCAGTTGCACTGCGATCCTGAAGCAATCACACTGACCTGCTAAAGTGCCTGAAATCCACGTAGCTCACGAACGNCACTGCGATCCTGAAGCAATCACACTGACCTGCTAAAGTGCCTGAAATCCACGTAGCTCACGAACGACAGTGTAGTAATTGCTACCGGACAGCAGCGGAGGGGAAGAGGGGAAATTGCCCACTGGGAAAACGATTGCGGCGGAGCGATTGCGAAAACAAAAGGAAGGAGAGAAGTTTTCGAAACATCACGCAACAGAAAACGAGGAAAGCAACAGAAGAAAATGGCGCGCGCGCGTGCGCCAACTGGACCTTGGGCGGTGTTGAGCAAATGCTTCGTCGATGCTGTAGACCCTACCTGCTGGACACTACCGTCACGTCCTATGTCAGCTTATGAACTCGTTCCTGTGAGATCACCTCGGCGATTCGCGCCAGATTCCGGGGNTAGTAAAATTTAACATTTACTTACATTCCGTCTGTAAATTATAATATTTTAATTATAATTTACCATGAATAAAACCGGGAGAACACGAAATTGCTGATAACTAATGAGCCTACTTTCCTCTACATGGATGCAAATAAATTTTAGTGAAATTCTTAAAATCTTGGATGGCAGGTAGGCGTTGAAGTCTCATTGACAGCAATATCATTACAGATGAAACCAGAAACAGTACCAAGACAATTAAAATACACGAGTGACTTGCCCGAGATTATAATTAAGAAAAACTCGTAAACTTAAGCTAGTGTGTAGTCGACTGCCACACGGAGGTATGATTCGGAGCATCAACTTCGGATGTAGGCCTAATCAGTCTAATGTTTTGAATGATAGGGTTCACCAACACGAAACTTTTGCACGGCCATCATTTTGAAAATAAGTGCCTGAGACCAGAAAGTATCTTATTTCTCGTTAAATTGAAGTTTTACTTGTGTTTATTATTATAAATTATAATTCATTTATATTAAATGTGAATAAAAACAGCGAGAAAACATGTGTGTTGGTAGCGCCTAGTAAGAAATAGTTCTCATGCAAAATATCATTACAACTGAGTGCGCACGAATTCGGTGCATTGTCCTTTGGGGTAGTTTTCTAGACCTAGTTTAACTTAGCTTGCATGAGACGGAGGAATATCCTGGAAGTAGAACTTGAGCAGGGCTTCAGAAAAGTGTTTAGTAACCGTGAATGGATTATATATTAAAAAAATTCTAGTCATTCAAGTTACGGGACGTGGTCGTTTGAAAGGCACTATGTAGTGGGCAGTAAAAGCAGTTGCACTGCGATCCTGAAGCAATCACACTGACCTGCTAAAGTGCCTGAAATCCACGTAGCTCACGAACGACAGTGTAGTAATTGCTACCGGACAGCAGCGGAGGGGAAGAGGGGAAATTGCCCACTGGGAAAACGATTGCGGCGGAGCGATTGCGAAAACAAAAGGAAGGAGAAAAGTTTTCGAAACATCACGCAACAGAAAACGAGGAAAGCAACAGAAGAAAATGGCGCGCGCGCGTGCGCCAACTGGACCTTGGGCGGTGTTGAGCAAATGCTTCGTCGATGCTGTAGACCCTACCTGCTGGACACTACCGTCACGTCCTATGTCAGCTTATGAACTCGTTCCTGTGAGATCACCTCGGCGATTCGCGCCAGATTCCGGGGCTTCGTATTTAGCTTCTGGGAAACGTGGCGGATGTTTCCGTTCGCATGTGGGTTTTCTCGGGGTACTCCCGGTTACCCCCATCACTGCATTTAGACTTATATCCACTCTCATCTCATCTTACATCGTCCATCCATCAGACTGGCCGGGAACGACAGGATAAGTCGACCGGTTTCACTAAGAATAGGTAAAAATCAGCTTCGTTCTCATTCATTTTACCCATGCCTTAAAATGCGGGTGTGTGTGGATTATACTTATTATTATTATTACTATTATTTACAGTTTGGCTAGTCAGGAATTTGACCCAGCAACTGTGTCTGAAGCAACACATCACGGAAGCACCTTCCCTTCGCGATTGATCGGCTCCCAAACCGGGAACTTCCAAACGCCAGCTTGTCATTCTACACCGCAACCACTATGCTCGGTTCTTGTAAACTTCAAGGTGAACCAAGAAACACACCGACCGCAAACTACCTGATGTAAGCCCATGCCGCAGCCTCGAGGAATAAAGTGGGATTCAAAGTTTTCCCGGCACCAATTATTCGGAACTTAGGGAAACTACTTGTGCAAGACGCGTGCCGCATTTCAAATTGCGCCGGCTTACTTTCGTCGGAATTCTGCGTACCGTATATAGGGACACTCCGTTGTTTTTTTTTTTTTCAAGCGTATAAAATTTAAAACAGCAATGAATTTTTGCGTGTTAAAATTGTATCGTAAGCCAAACCACGTTCCGCTGCAAAATGGCAGTTAAAATATTCTGTGTACTTAAAGCTGAATTGCTGTACCGAAATTTTTAATTCGTTGCACCACACAGTTTAAGTAACCTAAGTTATAGTAACCTTAAAATTGTCGAACAAGTATAAAAGTAACCAACAATTTTCTTATTGCTTTTACTTTCTCAACATTAATTCCAACATGCAAAAAAAAAACAATAAAACGGTGTGTAACAAAATACGGTAGTACCTGTTGATATAATGTTACGCGCGGACCCCCGTGCCAGGCAGTGAGTGCGTGCGGCCGTCCCACGGTGGTGAGTCAACACTACCTGGCCACCTTACGCCACTGGCGGGTGGGATGGTTGACAGCTATAGTCGGTTCACGACGGGAAGAAACTTTTGAAAATCAACATTTGAAAAAACACCCTATCCGTTAGCTACATGCATATAACATTACAAACAGCGGCGAGCGCGGATACAGTTATGCCGTTAGGTTGCCAGCACAAAGAGAG
>NQII01002222.1:233807-245144 GCA_002778355.1 Clitarchus hookeri
AATATATAAAATTGCATCAAAGGGCCAACGCACCGGATTATTGCGTAGTCAATTGTAACATTATAACTATTTCACACTAGGCGTTAACAATGCCTATTTTATCCCCGTTTTTATTCATATTAATTATAATTGATATATTATAGTTTATAGACAGAATACCCTCAAAGTTGTATTTAACTAAAAATAAGGTACTCTAACGTTAACACGTGTCTAAAACGCTTTTAATATAAGACATACGTAGGAAACAACACACACCATACTTGGGCTATTTCTTTTACAGTTTGGTTCAAAAAGTGTTAAGAAACCGCGAATCGACTATAGACACGCTACGTCAGGTGGGGCGCCACTAGCCGCGCAGATGGGGCCGCGGTGGTGTAGTGTTTAGAATACTCGCATGCCACCTAGGCGAACTGAGTTCTATTCCCGGTGGGGCTGTTCCTAGATATTCGCGTGTGGGAATCGTGCCGGACGATGCGGCTGGTCTGCGGGTTTTCTCGAGGTTCTCCCGTTTCCCCACCCTTTCATTCCGGCACTGCTCCATTCTCACCTCGCTTCACCCTCATCGGCTATCAAGACCTCGATGTTAAGAGCACGTGGGACACAAATTAATGCTACAGCGGATAATTTTATTTTACAGTTTTATGAAAACTGTGTTTCTACCGACGTGACGGTACAATACTTTGCGACCTCACGAAGACCCCGTAAATATTACGAGTATTAGATTATTATAGTTATTTATGAATGAACTTTATTATGAAAGTTCTTAAAGTGCACGACTTACTCCAGGTTCATCGAAAACAATGCAAGAGCAGGAATAATAAATCTGGAACCAATGTTAGAAGTTAGTAAATATTAAAAACATTTTGTATGAATTCAGTTTGTTTGCGAAACTTGCTTCTGGAATTATTAGCCACAAAATTAAATATTAAATAACTTACGGAGCTCTCGTAGCCCATATCTTGCATTCAACATAACAGTTTTTAAGCATCACTCGTGAAAATCNTATCTTGCATTCAACATAACAGTTTTTAAGCATCACTCGTGAAAATCAAATAACACACGAATCATCATCATCATCATCAATTTGAAGTGCTAGTTCAATAATACAAAAATAAGGGTCAACCTACAAGCTCATATCCGACCACCACATTTTAATTATATATTCTGTTACACTGAACATTTACTAACCGTGGAGCAATAATTAGTAGACAGTCCATGTTTGTCAAATATGTTATCGAAATAGCACAGCAGATGTCAGTTCTGACTGAAAGCTGTGCAAGGCAATTCAGACGACCACCACCAGACACGACGGTGGGTCACACCAAGCTATTTCTGACGCGGTAAATGTTTACGTGTTACTGCGCAGCAAGATATTATGAAAAATAAATGCATCAGTATGGCAAAATAATTACTAGAAAAGTTGGCAGAAACCGTTATCTAGGGTTGCCCTTTCTAATTTTTTCTATGCTTGCCTGCAAAAAAAAAAACTGTGGACCTCAATGTGTTTTGAGTTTATTAATGTATCACATCCTCGTAAGGCTCTGCTTCACCTCATCTGCAGAAATTCTTCGTTTTCGCGTAATAATTTTGGATTCATAGTGATTACTGACAGTGTACGATTATATAAAAATTCATACTTTACGAGTTGTTTAATATTTTTGTGAAGAATTTTAATTGTGTGTTATCTGCTAGTTGTAAAAAAACCGAGAACATAATTATATTTTATCAATAAGTTCCTGCCTTTTTGAAAGCAGGAAATAACACACAGTGCAAATGAGATAGAAAAGTATTAAACAACTTGTAAATTTTCTATAACCAAACATTTCCCAATAATACCTCCGAAACTGAAATTATGACGCGACAACGAATAATTTATGCAAAAGAGGCGAAACCGAGTCTTAAGAGCCACCCACGACTCTTCGTTCATTCACAATAGTCCATTCAAGGTTACTTCCAACTCTTCTCTCAAGTCCTGCTGAAGTTCTACATCCAAGATATTCCTCCGCCTCGTGCGTAAAAAGCTTAACCAAATCTATAAAATTACACCAAAGGGATAACGAACCGCATTCGTGAACATAATGTGTAATAATAGTTCACCTAATAACAATTTCCTACCAGTTTCTCTCAGTTTTTATTCATATTAATTAATAAATATTGTAATTTACGGATAGAATATAAGCAAAAATTCAATTGAACAAAAATAAGGTACTTTTTATGTTGACAGCAGTATAAAACGCTTGCGACACACGTCGTGTCTGGGGAACAACCAAGCNATCAAAGGGCCAACGCACCGGATTATTGCGTAGTCAATTGTAACATTATAACTATTTCACACTAGGCGTTAACAACGCCTATTTTATCCCCGTTTTTATTCATATTAATTATAATTGATATATTATAGTTTATAGACAGAATACCCTCAAAGTTGTATTTAACTAAAAATAAGGTACTTTAACGTTAACACGTGTCTAAAACGCTTTTAATATAAGACATACGTAGGAAACAACATACATCATACTTGGGCTATTTCTTTTACAGTTTTGTTCAAAAAGTGTTAAGAAACCGCGAATCGACTACAGACACGCTACGTCAGGTGGGGCGCCCCTAGCCGCGCAGATGGGGCCGCGGTGGTGTAGTGTTTAGAATACTCGCATGCCACCTAGGCGAACTGAGTTCTATTCCCGGCGGGGCTGTTCCTAGATATTCGCGTGTGGGAATCGTGCCGGACGATGCGGCTGGTCTGCGGGTTTTCTCGAGGTTCTCCCGTTTCCCCCACCCTTTCATTCCGGCACTGCTCCATTCTCACCTCGCTTCACCATCGTCGGCTATCAAGACCTCGATGTTAAGAGCACGTGGGACACAAATTAATGCTACAGCGGATATTTTTATTTTACAATTTTATGAAAACCAAAATGAGAAAAACTAAGAAAGGGCAATCCCACGTTGTTTTTTACTAACTTTGTGTTTCTACCGTTGTGACGGTACAATACTTCGCGACCTCAGGAGGACCCCGTAAATATTACGAGTATTAGATTATTATAGTAATTGATGAATGAACTTTATTATGAAAGTCCTTAAAGTGCACGACTTACTCCAGGTTCATCGAAAACAATGCAAGAGTAGGAATAATAAATCTGGAACCAATGGTAGAAGTTAGTAAATATTAAAAACATTTTGTAGGAATTCAGTTTGTTTGCGAAACTTGCTTCTGGAATTATTAGCCACAAAATTAAATATTAAATAACTTACGGAGCTCTCGTAGCCCACATATTGCATTCAACATAACAGTTTTTAAGCATCACTCGTGAAAAATCAAATAACACACGAATCATCATCATAAATTTGAAGTGCTAGTTCAATAATACAAAAAAAAAAGGGTCAACCTACAAGCTCATATCCGACCACCACATTTTAATTATATATTCTGTTACACTGAACATTTACTAACCGTGGAGCAATAATTAGTAGACAGTCCATGTTTGTCAAATATGTTATCGAAATAAGCACACCATACGTCAGTTCTGACTGAAAGCTGTGCAAGGCAATTCAGACGAACACCATCAGACACGGCGGTGGGTCACACCAAGCTATTTCTGACGCCGTAAATGTTTAAGTGTTATAGCGGCGCAAGATATTATGAAAAATAAATGCATCAGTATGGCAAAATAATTACTAGCAAAGTTGGCAGAAACCGTTATCTAGGGTTGCCCTTTCTAATTTTTTTCTATGCTGGCCTGCAAAAAAAAAACTGGGGACCTCAATGTGTTTGGAGTTGATTAATGTATCACATCCTCGTAAGGCTCTGCTTCACCTCATCTGCAGAAATTCTTCGTTTACGCGTAACAATTTTGGATTCATAGTGATTACTGACAGTGTACGATTATATAAAAATTCCTATTTTACGAGTTGTTTAATATTTTTGTGCAGAATTTTAATTGTGCGTTATCTGCTAGTTGTAAAAAAACCGAGAACATAATTATATTTTATCAATAAGTTCCTGCCTTTTTTGCAAGCAGGAAATAACACACAGTGCAAATGAGATAGAAAAGTATTAAACTACTTTTAAATTGTAAATTTCCTATAACCAAACATTTCCCAATAATACCTCCGAAACTGAAATTATGACGCGACAACGAATAATTTATGTAAAAGAGGTGAAACCGAGTCTTAAGAGCCACCCACGACTCTTTGTTCATTCACAATAGTCCATTCAAGGTTACTCCCAACTCTTCTCAAGTCCTGCCAAAGTTCTACATCCAAGATATTCCCCCGCCTCGTGCGTAAAAAGCTTAACCAAATCTATAAAATTACACCAAAGGGATAACGCACCGCATTCGTGAACATAATGTGTAATAATAGTTCGCCTAAAAACAATTTCCTACCAGTTTCTCTCAGTTTTTATTCATATTAATTATAAAATAAATATTGTAATTTACGGATAGAATATAAGCAAAAATTCAATTTAACAAAAAATAAGGTACTTTTTATGTTGACAGCAGTATAAAACGCTTGCGACACACGTCGTGTCTGGGGAACAACCAAGCNAAAAATAAGGTACTTTTTATGTTGACAGCAGTATAAAACGCTTGCGACACACGTCGTGTCTGGGGAACAACCAAGCAAATCATACTTATACATGGGATGAGGTGTCAAAGGTCTGGTTCAAAAAGCGGGAATAAACCGCGATTAGGCTACAGGCAGTGGGGTCCGCAGAACGAGCGGTCCAACCACGCTCCGCCTGCACTTCCGCCTTGGCGGCCGCCGGAAACCTCCACCTCGCTCCGCCCACGCGCGACTTCTCCGTCCACGCACAAAAATAAAAGTTGACTAAAGCAAGGTTTATCCTACCCAGGCAGACAAGCAACATGCTAATAGTTTGCCGACTAAACATTTTCATCTCCCGGTAGCACTGGGGGCGCATGCGTGTAGGCTATTCGCTGTTAAAGTGAGCATTTTAAAGGCACTGCTGAATTTTTTCCTCTTTCAGCCGATTTCTATTTTTCTGCCACTTTTTTTAATACAAACGTTGCCGTGTGACTAATAAATACGGCGTACATATTTCACCGCTTTCAATAGTTAATGTCCGAGACTGCAATAAAATGGGTTTATTATTGGATTAATGCCTGTTGAGGGGGGCCTTAAAAAGTTTCACTTTACCGTGAACAACCTATTACGTATTTTATCGTTTTGTATGTAAGACTTATCTGCCACAATGGAAGATTCCTTGGAAGATTTCACGCAAGTCCGCATCGCCACTTGTATGGATAGTTCTATGGAATATTTGGCCATCAGTCGGTCGTTTTTATGGACGTTTACGTACTTGCTCGTGTGCAATCTTCGATGGAAGGTTTCAAGGTTGAAATTTTAGTTAGAGAGAGGGTGGTGGATTCATATTTTATTTTGAGAAAGAGCATAAGACTATTAAACACGAATAAATGGTAAATTAAAAAACCACGAATACGTCTACTGGTTTTAAAAATAGAATTATGAGAAAATTATAATAAAGATNTAAATGGTAAATTAAAAAACCACGAATACGTCTACTGGTTTTAAAAATAGAATTATGAGAAAATTATAATAAAGATACGTGTTCCAGTTATAACAACCAAACGATTAGGCTCTCCGCATAAATGCATAATGCTGAAGTCTTGAGTAAAGATTGTTCCTGAACCACAAATGCAGAAGTAAAATAATATAATTTTAAAAATGCAGTCTTATTTTTTTGCACGTCAACTAGTGTTGTTGGATAGGTTATGCCAAAGAACCGTCCATAACTGCTTGCATGCAGGCTCGGATAGCAGGTCCCGTGGAAACTTCCACCCGAGCTTGTATACGTAAAATTGTATCGTGGCATACGTGCCATACAGGCTTAAGTAAAACGTATAATTGCTGTTTTCAAAAAATATATATAATTGTATAACATCTTCCAATTTGAATCGTGTTAGAACATACATTTAGAATAAATTTTTGTTCTTCACAATAGGGAAGGAAATATAATGGCAATTTTCGTATTAATAATTGGCGAAAGGATACAAATAAGCTAAAATTAACTTTAAGCACAACCTTAAAAATAGTTTACTTTACTGTGAACCGCCCATAACGAAGTACAGAACGTTATTGGCGACCTTCCTTCACAGTTTTGATGACCGACTCTCNTTTACTGTGAACCGCCCATAACGAAGTACAGAACGTTATTGGCGACCTTCCTTCACAGTTTTGATGACCGACTCTCCGCACACGCCCCTACATATATCGCTGTAATATCAGAGGAAGTACTCAATTAACTCTGGTGGCCGTTTTAGACGTCACACATTATTACAACACTACTCACTTTTACCCCAAACGATTGTGTGCACGCGTACCTTATTACGTCCACTTCGGACCGTCTCCTCCTGGGTGCTTCGCTTCTGTCAATTACTGCATATTTGTATAATTAAATGTTTTCGGAGAAGCAATAATTGTGAACAGATTCCAAAGACGTCAAGAAATCGCTTTATTGTATCCTACACGCGAGAAAGCGCGGCAGTGTGTATAGTAAATTCACTGTTACTGGCAACTTTCCTGAAGCCCTGCTAAAGTTCTACTTCCAGGATATTCCTCCGCCTCATGCAAAAAAAGCTTAACAAAGTCTAGAAAATTAAACCAAAGGGACATAGCACCGCATTCGTANATTCCTCCGCCTCATGCAAAAAAAGCTTAACAAAGTCTAGAAAATTAAACCAAAGGGACATAGCACCGCATTCGTACGCAACTAGTGTAATAATATTTTGCGTAAGATCCATCTCTTAATAGGCATTACAAACACACCTATTTTTTTTCAGTNCGCAACTAGTGTAATAATATTTTGCGTAAGATCCATCTCTTAATAGGCATTACAAACACACCTATTTTTTTTCAGTTTTATTGATATTAATTATAAATGAAAATATTATAATTTATAGATAGCATTTAAGTAAAATTTCAATTTAACCAGAAATAGGGTACTTTTATCGCTTGCGATACATGGCATATGTAGGAAACAACCAAACACATTATTAGAGCTACTGATTTTTCGCGAAAAAAATACGAGTAGACACACGGTACACTTCAATACTAGAAGCACCCAACAGCAGTTTGTCTATTGCCATTGGTTGCTGTCTGCTTGAGAAGGAGTTTTCATATTTGACCGGGCCACTCGGAATTCGGCAACACCGGCACGACTCCTACGTGATTCGCGTGCAGACAGTTAACACAGTGTCAAAAAGTAATTCAGCCAATCAAGATAGGTAAACGAACCTACAGCGTTTTGAAATGTAACTTGCCTTGAAATCTTTTTCGCGAAATTTCACTACCCCTACGCATTATTCACGGGGTAATTTTCCAAAGGTTTGATCCGAAATGCGTGAAGAAGCCGTGGGTAGACTAGAGACTGGGGCGAACTCTGAGCACGTCGCTCGGTCGTGGGCGGCAGGCGCGGTTGTCGACGGCGAACATGACGCCGACTTGTTGCCCGACACCTGGCGACTTCGTAAATACACTGCCCACCCAGGCTGCAACAACATCCTACCCCCTCTGCACTGTAGTGCAATCCGACTGTCCTTAGACGTGGAGGTCGAAGGTGTGCGGCGCGACCAGCGGCCGAGCACTAGGGGGTGGACCACTCCCGTCCCCGTCCTATAGGCTGTTAACGGTGAAGTGAGCACTTTTGTGACCCTATTAAAATTTTCTTTCAGCTTTCTTTTATCGTCTAACCACCTTTTAAAAATAAATGCTGCCATGTAAGTAATAAACACAGTGCGCATATCCCACTGCACTCGGAAGTTAACGTCTAAGGCTAAAATAAAATATATTTATCGACTACAATTCCAAATGAGGCGGCTTTCAAAAGTGCTCATTTTACCGTGAACAGCATGTAGCATTCGCTGCTGGTGACGCTTGTAAGTATGGGGGCCGCGGTGGCTGAGCGGTTAGACTGCTAGCCTCCTACCGAGGCGAACCGAGTCCAATCCCCGGCCGGGTCGCTCCCGGGGTTTCGCAAGTGGGAATAGTGCCGGACAATGCCGCTGGTCAGCGGGTTTCCTCGGGGATCTCCCGTTCCCCCGCCGTTGCATTCCGGCGCTGCTCAATTCTCACCTCACTTCAACCTTATCGGCTCAAGACCTCTTTAAGAGCCGCCCAAATCTCTCAACTCTTACAGTGCGTCACATTTTTCTTCACACACTCTCAGCCACTATAAAATAGTTTATTTTTTCCATTAGGTTACAGAAATTACAAACCTAGTGTGTAAAATATTTTCGTTCAAACGCAATCCCTAGGAAGAAAAAGATAATCTATTGGTAACCCCAAACGAAGTTCAATTCGCTANTATTGGTAACCCCAAACGAAGTTCAATTCGCTATTCATACACTAGTACGTACATATTTAGTCGTTTGATGGCCTCGAGTCTGGCTTAAGCGGCTGTGGGACGCACGTGCGTACAGTTCGATGTTCCAAGTTTCAACGCATCAAACGAGGTAACTTATTTCTAATACTGACTTCCGTACTGACGCAGACAAAAAAAAACTTTAAAATCCAACTTGGGCCAATTTCTGGACGTCCAAATCGCTGCAGTTATGAGCAATGGGTCAGTCAGCTACGTTTATTATTCAACGAGGTAAGGCGACAAATCATTTCCTTTCGTTTAGAAGCCCCAGTGGAAGGTCCTACGCTGGTTTTCTGCAATGAGAACGTTAAGACTCCGCTAGTGTTAACTATCGTGATAGTTCCCGTTCGCACAATCATATAAATACTTTCACGAGATAAATAAAAAAAAACTGGTTTCTCCTTTATCAGGCCTTACAGCCCTCGCAGTTTGCAATTCTTTTTTTTTCTGGACAAGGAAAAGAAGCAGATGAGCATAAAATATATCCCGAAGCAAATTTTACATAAAAAATTTAGAGCAAAAAAAAAATCTCAACCGAGGGGTAGCGAGCGACACATTAGACAAATATTACCTTAATTCCTTTTATGCCAAACTTGCTGACTAAAAAGCAGCGGTTGATTAGTATGTAGATACAAATGCGTTGCAAACCGGTAACTGGGATCGAAAACTAAGAAGAAACCATTACTCAACTCAAAACCGGTCGTAATACAAATCGCAACCTCCGGACATATACTGCATTATTAAGCGTGATTAAGGTGTGGTGGCGTGAAATAAATACTATTTGAAGCAACGAGGCTGTCTAGAGTTGTGGGTCATTTCAGATGAAAGTTTTAGGACGTACAATGGAAGCAGTTAATTTTTATATGGTAAATCCAGCTTAAGAGCTAAATTATGCGTTATGAAGGGTACAGAACTGAAAATGTGTGATATTATGTACTGGTTTCCACTGGAACTTAGCACGTCACATGCGTTGTATTTCCTTAAGCGTTAAAATAAATAGTTATATTTTATGTCTAAAGTAAAACTTGTGACACGGCGACCAATCAGTCGACGGGGAAACTTATTTACAGCAATGTAAGTATACATAAAAAAATAAAAATGCATGCGTATGCACATTTTTATATTTGTTCACAAAATAAGTTTNTATGCGCATGTTTATATTTGTTCACAAAATAAGTCTCTCTGCTAGAAAATGTCTGCTATGAAGTATGTTCCGCTTAAATATGGTTGTGTTATGCGAGGTTAGGTTAGAAGAATAAGTAAACACGACAGGCTTGTCACAGTTTTCATTGGCTGGAATTAAGAATTATTAGGTGAACTGCGAATCGCAAATCCGGAAGACGTAGTTCCGTGTGCGAGAACCGCGGTAAAACATAATTCTTAACGCATTTTTTAAATTGTAAACCCAGCTGTAGGCTACCTCGTCACGCCAGCTCGCCATATTGGCAATCTGCGCGAGGGGCCTTCTAGACGTGGGCAGACCAGAAAGCTGCCTTCGAAAACAGGTTGCAACACCGTTATAAGATTTTTCGCCAAGACGAGCACAAGCTGACCGGTATTGGACTGCAATGTTACTTCGACACCAAGGCACAGAGCACATGAGAATACAGAGTGAAACAGCGGCTTGTACCGCAACCCCAGTCGTACACGCCAACGAAATGGCGTCACTGGCCAAGGACACACTGGAACGCCATTCGCCTATCTGCGCCTGGTAACAAACTTATAACAGTCTTAACTTAGATCATCACAACTTTGAACCGTCGTAACTTAGATCACAACTTGGAACCGTCGTAACTCTGATAATCACAACTTCGAANTTAGATCATCACAACTTTGAACCGTCGTAACTTAGATCACAACTTGGAACCGTCGTAACTCTGATAATCACAACTTTGAACCGTCGTAACTCGGATAATCACAACTTCGAACCGTCGTAACTTAGATAATCATAACTAATGACAGTCATATGACAGAAACACACTACTTTGAACAGTCATACGATAGAAAACAGAACTTAGAAACGCACAACGCAGAACCACATACTTAGAATATTCCGCTCCACGTAAGCCACCGTTGCCGTGGTTCGCGGTGAACGTCTCGGGACGGCGCGTCGTGCAAGGTTTGCCGGCGACCTAGCCGCCTGCAGGAAAACTTCAGTGTTCCCAAGTTAACGTTTACTAAACACAGGTTGGGAAGCTCAATGCTTTTAATTTGACAAACATTTCTGCCGCCAGGGTGCACTGGTGTCGTATGTGTGCCGGATTTTTCAGTTTGGTATGAAAGTAACTGAAATAATTAAAATTTTCATAAAATAATCTGATTTGCATTTTTTTTTTAAGACTGTCATTCATGCCACAGAAAAATTTCACACCCCAACAGAGACAGCACGCGTTTTGTGGAATTCTACGCAGTTTGGCAAGACTGGCCGTTTGTCGCTGCGTAGGGATGTTGAAAAAATATCATATCGAAATTACAGTATTGTATAAACGATATTTCGATATAACTCTTCAATATATTTCAACTATATTTTGTAGAAAATATTTTTTCCCAGGTATTGGAAATCATTATTTTTAAAATACTCTTTTAATAAGCTCTGTTTTGAATACAAAAATTGAATTAAAAGNCCAGGTATTGGAAATCATTATTTTTAAAATACTCTTTTAATAAGCTCTGTTTTGAATACAAAAATTGAATTAAAAGATGACTATGTTTACTTTGGCACCATACTAAAAAAACAGACGCCACATCTTTAATGCTTCGTGTCTTCAATATGCAATATTCCAAGCACTGTTACATTTGTAAGTCCGTTAATACATAAAATATCTGATTACGATGTACTGAAAGTCGATATTTTTCTTTCGATATATAGTTTTGTAAAACGACACATTTATAAATAACTAGTATACATAACGTCGATATTTTCTCCGCGATATCAA
>NQII01002222.1:245194-274732 GCA_002778355.1 Clitarchus hookeri
CCGGTCCGCGCATATTATTATTTTGCTTTTTTTATAATCTTGCAGGGCCTCGACGGGAACCCGAGCTCCTGCACGACGGCTCCGGTTACCCGCGGCTCCGCTTGCGAAAGCCCCGCGGACACGTCGGCGCGACCAACATCAACCACCCACAACCTTCTCTAGAGAGAGTTGAGGCGACAACCACTTGTCTGCCCTTCCAACACGGGAAGCCTACTCCCTCGCACCCTCACAAGTAGACGAAATTAACAGTAAGTGTTATTATTTTTATAGTCTATTCGCTGTTTTCTCGCTCTTTTATAATCAAACCTTTGAAAAATCGCCCCATATATGGCGCGTGTGGTTGTTTCCTGAACACGTCAGGAATTACATGCGTTTTATACGTGTGTTAACTTTATGTTAACACACGTNCGTCAGGAATTACATGCGTTTTATACGTGTGTTAACTTTATGTTAACACACGTATAAAACGCATGTATTTTTATTTAAATTGAAGTTTTACTTACATTCTATCCACAAATTATAACATTTAATATATCATTTATATGAATAAAAAAACGAGGAAAAAGGAGGAGTGTTGGAAACGCCCAGTAGGAAATAGTTATTATACAAAATATTACACTGAGTGCGCACGAATCCGGTGCGTTGTTCTTTTGGCGTAATTCTCTATACTTGGTTAAGCTTTGTTAGCACGGGGAATTTTACGGGGAGTCCTGGAGAATGTTTTATCCGACACTACTCTCCGTAAAATATCAATAATTTTTTAGATGGCGGCAGGCATGGGAGGGTCACATGAACTCGGCTGCCTTACGCAAGGTACAGACGTTCTCACGCCATACCCTGAGGGAATGCATAAATATGATGGTCGGGGGAAAAAAAGGAGGGGGGAGGGGAACGGAAGAATCCCAAGAATATCCCCACACTACTAAAGTACCCTCTACAATACACGACAATCCTTGACGGTCCCGAGATCGAACCAGTGACCTCACAAGTTTGAGGCGCTAATGACAAATTACTGAGCTAAAATGTGATCCCTGATCTTGCCTACAACATGAATACTGCCGTATTTTGCTTTATTACTTGGTTGTACGCTAGATTCCAAACAACTGCGCGTCCTACTTCTACGCCGCTTGAGGGCATTTCGTTTGACGCTCCCAGACAATCCCCAGGTAGAAAGAAAATCAGCGAGGCAAAATTACGTGCGAACACGGTCAAGCACCACTGGGCTTCCTCACAAAAGCAGAGGCAAACCAATATTGTTCTTAGTGTTTACTAACGTTAAGAGTAATAACGCAAACACAGAAATCTGTGAACAGTGTCGCCAGCAGCGCACTTGAACCGTAAAAACATCGGCACCCAATGAACAAATTACCACAGTGAGTCATTGATGTTACAAATA
Organism: Clitarchus hookeri; assembly: GCA_002778355.1. Classification (NCBI taxonomy): domain Eukaryota; kingdom Metazoa; phylum Arthropoda; class Insecta; order Phasmatodea; family Phasmatidae; genus Clitarchus; species Clitarchus hookeri. Next base: position 246,591 of record NQII01002222.1, read on the forward strand.
ATGTATCAGCCACAAATATTTATATTTCTACAGCTGAGTTGTAATACAGACTGTGTGAAAGCGACAATAGAAAGTCACTACGAAAACTTTCCGATGAAGTAGTAGAAGTGTTTTTCAGGCAAAAATTTTACCAGATGAATATTAGTTTCTTCTTGTTCACCCCTTCCCATAGTTCTTATCTACACCATGAAGGTAACTCCATCCTAATGCAGGTTACACCAGAATAGTATACTACTCCTCATGCAAGTTACACCATGAAAGTATACTCAGTCCTCATGCAGGTGACATCCATGAAAGCATACAAGTCAGCNCTCCTCATGCAAGTTACACCATGAAAGTATACTCAGTCCTCATGCAGGTGACATCCATGAAAGCATACAAGTCAGCGCCGGTTTTACCACCTCCTGTTAATCTTCCTGTCAAAAATTAATTGCTGGCCAGCACTGAATTTCGTTTTACTACTTCAAGTCACGCTTTAGCTTTTAGTTGCTGGTTGCCACGGATGAACCAGTGGATAGCTGCTCCAACAGGAGGTTGGGGAGAAAGAAAATGGCGTCATATTTTCAACGCACAGCAGAAATACGGCGATAACGAGAATCTGTACAATAATAAGTGCAGTAGAGTGATTTAAAATACTCCCCCAGACACGCGATAATTTTTTTTTTGTGTCTCTTCATATTATAAACACTACCATCGAGTAAAAATTTGAACGTAATTTTCGACAGTGGCATTTTAGTTTCGATAGTCAATAAGCGTTTCGGACGTTACCGCGCTATCTTGCGGAAAAACTGTGAACCACAAACACGTAGCGCGGCGGCACAATGAATCAATGCTGTATTGTGAATAATGTAATGTAGTTTAGACATTGGCGAGTATTTAAATAATAAACCCAATGGTAAATTTCTTACACTGCTCCAACGTGAGTGGTATTTTATTTAATGCAGATGAAAAATACCACTTTTCGAAATTTTATTTTTGCACACCGTGCGTGGATGTGTTGCAATGTGTTGCGTGCGTAAATACAACATGACAACGGAGACAGAAATATTGAAAATATCAGTTAATAATAGTTTTTTGTAATCATCATCAGTTGAAAAAATCACATATGAAACGCAATATTATTTTTGGCACAAATATATTAACATTTCACATTTGCTTTACGATATTGGAAGCTTAAAATTCTAACCACGCGATTTCTGCATTCTTAAACAAAATAATCGTTACTAATAAATCTTTAATTGACAAATAGTGTTTACCATATCAAAAACATAAAATTTAACTTATTAAATTTGTTAAAACGTGAACAAACACGAAAAGTCATCAACGTTCAGTAACTTTCGTTACCAACATCTACAAAACCAGATCCGAACATTCAGATTACAAACAGGAAGCTAGACAATAGTAGAAAAGGACTAGCTTATATTTAGCCAGCAGTCAAGTCCAAATCCCAGCGTGCTAACCTCCTGTTTTTAGCGGGAGGTGGTAAAACCCGCCCTTAGGAATGAACGATCCCGAACGCGTAGTTATGAGGCTATTACACTGAAGAGCCAAAATAAAACTGGCATAGGAGTGCGAATGCAAATAACAGAGGTATGGAACCAATCAGAGTAACGCGATGCTGTCGGCAGCTAGATCGGTTACTGCTGCTACAGTGGCAGGTTATCAAGATTTGAGTGAGTTTGAACGCAGTGTTATAGTCGGCGCACGAGAGATGGGACATAGCATCTCCGAGGTAGCGATAACATTTGGATATTCGCGTACGACCATTTCACGAGTGTACCGTGAATATCGGGAATCCGGTAAAACATCAAATCTTCGACATCGCTGCAGCCAGTAAAAAGATCGTGAAAGAACGGGACAAATGATGACTGACGAGAATCATTAAAAGTGACAGACGTGCAACCCTTTCTCAAATTGGCGCAGATTGGATTTGTGGACTGCCCTGCAGGATTCATGGTGTGAATTGCCTCCTGCATACCTTCAGACATTAGTCAAGTCCNTTTCAGACATTAGTCGAGTTCACGCCACGTCGTCTTGCGGCACTTCTACGTGCTCGTGGGGGCCCTACACGATATTCGGCAGGTGTACCAGTTTTTTTGGCTCTTCAGTGTATTTTGCAAGACAAATTGCAGAACCGAACGGACATGCGCAAATACGGCGTGCTTCACAATCAGCAACAAGTTCCCCATTTGGATGGCAAAATGGCCAGTGGCGGGCTGGAATGCACGAGCGCAAGCGGATATACAACAAGCAGTCTCCCGCCTCGTTATGCCATTAATTAGAACTGATAACATTTAGGGCACTGCACCGCAACTAACGTACACGTACCCATCTACAATGTATAGAGAAATGGAGGATTGTAACACTGGTGTTACCTCTCAACGCAACCCGGTGTTTAAAAAAACTGTTTCTTTACACGGTGTATATAGTATTTTATGATATCGCCGTAGAAGATCGAAATCAACATGTCATTTTTAACAGTGATAAGATTATGCTTGAAACTATTACCCTGTTACTTTCGCAAGCCGCGACGTATGGTACAGTAGTGATTTACTGCGTGTCATAAATAGTATTTTTATGGTAACTGATACAACACAATAAATAAGTAGTGGCACAAAGCGGCATGGAGAAAAAAACACGTGTGTATAAAAACATGAAAATTACGCACAGAACTACGGCAGAGGATTTTGAAATTACAGGAAATAATTACTGCAATTGTATGAAAACCTAGTTTTTGCACGTTACCCTCAGAGTTCCCAGGCGCTGTGTACCAGCGCACTGAACTACTTGCTACAATAGCTCCGCGAACATGTTCCCAAAGCTGGCCTCGACACAGGGTGGCGTGTCACACTTCGCACACCAACAACGGTAACTGTTATGTCGCCATGCACCACTCATCACCACTACTTCTTACGAGACGTCTCAAACACTCATTACCTCTCTTTCCATCTTCCTGCACGCACAACGGGGACCTTGAAGGGCCAAATTACTTCCAACGTCGGACATCCTTTTAGCTTATTTCCCGGCAAAATATCACAAAGCTGGATATTAAAAACAAATACAATACAGTTATATAAATGGTTAATTAATTTTAAGGAAAAATATGGACAATTTTTGCAATTAGTATGATTTTACAAAAAAAAATTGCAGGAATTAGTTCTAAAACATGAGATTTGTCATTATTAAAGTTAAGAAGTTAATTATTAATTAATTAATTAATTAATTTATTTATTTACTGCAAGAAAAAATGTGTCATATGTGTGGCACTACTGAGTTTAGAGAAGCCAAGAAGCGTATTTTGTGAGGCTCCACCGCCATTTGCTTGGAACTGGTACGTAAAAATCATGAAAAAAATTTCCAACACAATCCGATAGGATGCAACATAAGAACGTGGGTCAGGGACGCTGATAGCATATTAAAATTAGCTTGTATATGTACGTAACTAAGTGGAAGCCAAATTAAATTTCAGCTATCCCATCTTCCAGAATGTAACCGACTAAATGGCTAAACAACACAACCCATAACCGCGCCGGCTGAAATTAAATTATTATTGTTACAGGCGACTGCTCTGCGAGCGTGCGAGGCACGGGAAGATTTATTGACGCGCACGTGCGCTATCAGTTGCAACCGGAGACGCAGCTGCTTTTCACAAAGGAATGTTTACAAAGCGTGCCTGTTATGCCTATCAGGACGCGTGTCACGCCCGACCTAGGCTATCGCGTGTCTTTGAGACATCTGAAGAATGCTCTGGATTACTGATCTCGTTTCTCTCAACGTGACTCGGGGTGCGTGCGACATTCCAGATGGTCAGGGCGACTGATATAAAAGCTTGTCGAGCCCCCGAGCCGGGGACTTTAGTGGATGAGTGGCTGGAGTTTCACCGATAGACGACGAGTGAAACGAACGGCGAGAGGGGTGACCAGCGGGTGGATAATCTTCAGCTGCGAGCATCGGTGCTGCGAATAGTGGGACAGGCAGGCTGGACTATTGGACTGAATGCGTGAGTGAAAGACATTACAGAAGATGGCAACAGACAAACTGAACGTGTGTTAATGATGAGTATGAGACAGGACTATAGCGAAACACACGCATTAAAAAGGACGTTAATTAGAGTTTAAATAGAAATTAAATATTGCTCTCACTGAGAAATAAAAAATAATAGAGGAGATTTATTTTTAATGTATTCACACAGATATTATTTACAGCATTAAATTAACGGAGACCGACAGAGGAATGTCAGAAACGTGTTTTATGGACTTAAATAGTGAATACTCGCTGTATATCCACTATGACATCCACGACATTCGACGCGAGAAACCATCTGCGGAATAGAATTGTTACTGCAAGAATTGCGATCTGGGGTGTGTAGCAGTAGTTAGAAATAGGGGTTTCTGCGACAACTGGCGTCCTGGCGAGGAGCCGGGGAGCCACAGCGGCCATATTGGATGGCATCACGCGGCAATCTCCTGCTCTGTCATTCCTCGTCAACGGCGACCATCTAGGATTTCCCTTTTTTCCCTCCGGAATTTCCTTTATTCCCTCCTGCTCTATCATTCCACCTCGGCACTATACGCTCTTGCATTCCGATTCCTTTTCTCCCGCTATTTCATTTTTATCTTAATGTGTTTCTCACGCTCTGTCATTCCTTCCTTACGTCCGTTATGTCCCTCGGGGGGTTTTCCTCATATTCCTTCCAACCTCCTTTATATTTATTTTGCATTTTTATTTCTTTTGTGCCCTTCCTTCCGTTCTATGCCTTGGGTTTTTTTCTCATATTACTTCCAGTCTCCGTTATTTTTTCTCTCGTCCCCATCCCTCTCTTGCTGTTTGCACCCTCCATCACTGTCGACGTCGTCTGCTGTAGGCGGCCATAATTGATTCCCACACCCATCACCAGAGTGTGCTAAGCCATCTTTATTTCCCGTGCCTGCCGCCATAATTGATTCTCGCACTCGCCGCCAGTGTGTTTGAAGTTCTATAGTCAGCGGCTACGAGCACTGGTACCAGCGCGGCCATTTTGTGCATGTGAGTTGGTTTACTAGTCTCCAGCAGAGGTGCGCTGGTATCAGGGACATGAGTTCAGCCGATGGCCACCAGGAGCAGTGGGAATTTTTTTTTAGATGTTTCGGAACTCAAAAATGCAGGAGGCGTGCATTTTCGATCCGAACACCCTTGGGTCGCCAGTCCAGCCTCTTGACCAAATGACCACCATTACAGGTGATGTGTTAGGAGATGAAATGGCATATATACGCGCATCGGCCTACGAACTCGCCAGACAAACTCATTATTGCGAGAAAAAAAAATCTCCATTGCACGGTTATAAGAAATACTCGCATAGGCCTACACTCTCTCGAGCCCCTGCTGGCGACAGTGAACCAACTCATATGCACAAAATGGCCGCCCCGATACCATCACTCCTAGCCATCAACTGTAGAACTTCAAACACACTGGTGGCGAGCACAAGAATAAAAGATGGTGGCATGGGAATTAAATATTGCTTAGCATACACTGGTGGCGGATGCGAGGATCAATGATGGCCGACTACAGCAGACGATGTCGACGGTGATGTAGGGTGCAAACAGCAAGAGAGGGATGGGGGACGAGAGAGAAAATAACGGAGACTGGAAGGAATATCAGAAAAAACCCCCAAGGGTTAGAACGGACGGGAGGCAGGAAGGAATAAAGGGCACGAGAGAAATAAAAAACACTAGAGAAATATAAAGGAGGCCGGAAGGAATATGAGCCCCAACCGGTGATAAAGTCAGCAAAAATCGCTGTAAATAGCCCTATGTGGTGTACGATGTTTATTCTTCTGTAAAACATCGTTTAAGGCTATAGTGACAATGCTGTATCTTTTCTGAACAGAGTGCTTTGTTAAAACCGCATGGTTACCGTTTAAAATTCTGAAGAAACAGACAAAAAGCGAAGCTTTTTTTAACGCTATTTTCCATCACCGTCGCTATGCTTCCTTATGGCCAGATGTGACCTTAAGGAGTTTATATATATATATATATATATATATATATATATATATATATATANCAAGCGTAACTTTGCGCTCTTTCCCCCCCCAACAACGTTTGACAAAAAAAATTGCATCAGTTTAAAGATTGGTTCATTTTCTGCGGTGAAATAAGCATACCAAAATTTGAGCTTTAACTTTACAGTTTCGAATCTGCTCTTAGCGCAGTTTTGCAGTACCACGCTTTTGATTGGCGTGAATCGTCGCTTCTTGACCTTGTCACCGTCAATGAACGGCCTTAAACACAACCGCATTTGAAGGCCTTAGTCGCACAGCGGCTGAACACAGCTACAGCGGTCGCAATCATGCTGGGGTAAAGAGACATTGGGTGTAGAAAAACCACGGCTGTAAAGCAAGCTACCAGGTCACCCCATTTTATTATATGCTGTTCACGGTTAATTAAGCACTTTGAAATCAATCTTTGAAAAACGTCACTGCCCTTACCTACATACGTTTTAACGGGCACACTGATAGTCTTGCGTCCAGTCAAGTTGGTAATGATGAATTAAAAGTGTTAGGTAGACATTTGTGAATAACAAAACGATTTGTTTAATTTTCTGTTCTTATAAAGTATAAGAATAGGCGAATTTATAACTTTTTTACTTTTCCAATCATTTTATTTTTACTTGACTGAAGCATGAATAAAGTGATCAGACCCATGGCAAGGTTAACTTTACATATGACGGAAGAATACACAATGTGCATGCAAGTAGTTCTCAAGCAGGGCTTTCAAAAGTGCTCAGTTCACCGTGAAGAGCCTAGACCTCGCCTCGTAACTGCTACATCACTACAAAATTTCCGCTCACCGCTCGGTAATGTTGGTACCTACATACGCTTGGCGTTCACGACGCACGCGCAGTTGCGATGCGCTACAGCGCCTGTCGACAGTCGTGGTTGTTGTGCCTTATACGCACGAGCTTGTGGAAACGACCGACTTGCTCACCTGCTACCTTGAGTTAATCTAGGTACAGGTTGTTCACGGTAAACTGAGCACTTTTGAAAGCCCTGCTTAAGATCTACTTGTACGCACGCTGTGTATTCTTCCGCGTTGCGTCAAATTAACATTGTCATGAGCCTTGTCACTTTATTAATTTATCCATGCGTCGGTCAAGTGAAGCGGTGACATTAGAAAAGTAAATATTTTACATATATATGCTAATTTCGACATTTGAATGCTTAAAAAAAAAGCTAAAGAAATAATTTAAGTTATCTCAAATGGTTACCTCCTAACACTTTTAATTCGACGTTAAGGCATGGCATTACTTTCTCTCTATTGTTGTCAACTTTACTGAGCGCATGTCACTCGCTGCGCCCGTTTAAATATATGCACAGCCTTTAGTGCTGTTGTGTTGGAAGAATGCTATGTTGGAAAATAACAGGTGTAAATGCGCATGCGCAGTAATGATGATGGCCGCCAACAAACACATGCGCAGTAACCACTGTCCTTACCAAAGATACCGGAAGTCTAGGTTCTACCTACGGTCTTGCAACTTCGCTATTACAAATGTTGCATATTTCCACAAAATAATTACTACCTGTGCATCGCGTGAATATGCAATAAAAGGTCATGTAGCATCTTCTTCAGATACTACTTAAACACGTGTCTGGTTATAAATTTTCATTTAGATGGTGGTAGCACGGTATTATTTGTCTATATGGCTTTCACAACCGATATTACATGTTCTTTTTTCATGGATATTTTACATTGATGTATTTATATGAACGTGTTTAATCTCTGTGATTATAGTTCTTATCATCAAATTGTTATTCTCTCGAACGTATTTGTGGTATGAAATAACTGCGATTAAACGACGCAATCAATAACACTACAAAGAAAACTTAAAATACATTCTGGCGACTTAATGCACATTGTTTGCATACATGTGAGCATCGTAGTTAATTCACTCATTTTTACTTATTCATGAAACAATGAACAGTACATCTGTGTGTTCTAACGTTAGCAATACCGTAGAACCTACTTCGACAAATAAATTAATACCGAGCCTGCATGGAAGCAGGTACGGAGGTTTCTATGAAATAACTAGTCGCACGATACTTGCCGCCACACAAGTAAAGGCGAGTGCATTTTTTATGCTTTTAATTCTGCAACTGTGTTTCAGGAACGGTCTTCGCTCACGACTTCAGCATTATCCTCTTATTCACTGAGCCTTGTTGTGATAACAGGAACTTTCGTGTTAAATAAACACGATTGTTTACCATGTCGCACAATGCTGTTTTAGCATCAGTGAACATTTTTGTGGTTTTATATTTGCTATTTATTCTCGTTTAATGGTTTTANCGCACAATGCTGTTTTAGCATCAGTGAACATTTTTGTGGTTTTATATTTGCTATTTATTCTCGTTTAATGGTTTTAGCGCTGTTTCTCAAAACTAAATTACAACTATCCTCAATAGCACACTTCACTAGCCTGTCTGTGATTGGCTAGATTTTCAACGTTATAGGAAAACCTTCCATCGAAAATTGCACACGACCAATTACGAAAGCGTCCATGAAAAGGGCTAGTAGATGGCACAATCTTCCACCATCCTTACAGGCGGCCATGCAAGCTTCCGTCGTTGCACGTGGGCTTCACGTAGAACAATCTATACCAGCTTCCATGCACTCTTGCATGGAATCTTCCAAAGAAACTTCCACCGTGGCACACTGCTATACCTGTCGCTTAAACTGCGTTGCAGTGTGTTTGAAACGGGNTTAATGGTTTTTGCGCTGTTTCTCAAAACTAAATTACAACTATCCTCAATAGCACACTTCACTAGCCTGTCTGTGATTGGCTAGATTTTCAACGTTATAGGAAAACCTTCCATCGAAAATTGCACCCATACGTCCAATGGGCTGACCTATGAATAACACACATTTCAGACAAGGCCCCGTGAGCGCTTTCAGGACACCAACACCATTTCACAGCACTCCAGCATAGCTAAAACGGCTTTTTCAAGTCCCTGCATCTCAAAATATACGTATTAGATACATACAGAAATACTCGATGGCCTTGCACTGAACCATGCCACAGACACCAACAAAATGGCAGAGTCACTTCTTGTCATAAGTCTCGGGAGTACACACAGCACGACGAGAACACTGCACACCATTTCAAAGCACTGCGCTTAGTGGCGATAGCGCACTTGATGCGCGTGGCAATGTCGTCCTTATCGCGCTCGCTCTTCTCTGCTTCGAACGTGGAAAAGGAGGGGTCACGGTGGTGTAGTAATTAGACTACTCGCCTCCCGCCAAGGCGATCCGGGTTCGATTCCCGGCGGGGTCGCTCCCGGATTTTCGCATGTGGGAATAGTGCCGGACGATGCTGCTGGTCGGCGGATTTCCTCGGGGATCTCCCGTCTCCCCCGCCCTTGCATTCCAGCGTTGCACCATACTCGCCACGCTTCATCCTCGCCGGCTCTCAAACCTGGATGCTAAGAGCAGCCCAAATCTCTTCGCCCACTCACTCGAGTGCAAAAGAGCTCCAGGCAGGCTGACGCTAGACGACGGCAATGCGTCACCTCGGGCCTCGTCCGAGGCTCGCCAGCAAGGTGCGACGTGACATATCAGCGGCGTGCCAGCAGGATGTTACGACAGGGCGGCAGTCGTGGCCACCGGAGTAGTTCCCCGGCCGAGGTCAGTACAAGGACGGCAGGCGCCTCATGTGACCGCCCCGGGCGGCAGGCAACCCGTGATCCAGTCACCTGTGCGTCGCCCCGTCCGTAACAACCTGCAGTTTACTTAAAGGGATCATAGACTAAAGACGAGGTAGACCGATATCGCTGGCTGCGCAAAACCAATCTCCGTGTCCCAACACTGAACTGCTTTTCTACCAACACGTCTAGCGAAAACTGCATGGTTTGGATTCTAGGTTAGAAAACCGATTTGTAAAAAAATGCTTTGAATGTATGTATACTTCCTCTAATCGATTTGTAATGCAGTCACATTGGTAAAAGTATTTTATTCATATAATACATGCCATTTAAAAATTAAGATATAAACCAACATCAGTGTTGATCATGTTCCTTTGGTTAGGTCAATGTTGCGTACATGCGCAGAAGACGAATAAGCGGTCTACCTCATCTTTAATCTATGGCAGGGATGGGCCAAACGATTACTTTCATGCAACGAGCTCCATCGTTCCATTTCCAAGGAAGGAACAGGTTCCAGTAACATATTTTTGTAACAGGTCACTGTGAAACATTTCTCGCCTGTCCCGACGTTCCGGGAAATAACGATTACGTTGTTCAATGTTCCAAAGCTTGAGGTTCCAAGGAATAACTTTTGGGCATGCGCATTGTTGAAAACGGAGACGTGCCAAAAAAAATATATATTTTACGCATGCGCACAGTGCCAGCCAATACGTTCCCGAATACAACTTTCATGCATGTGTGGTGTTTAGTTATTGCCTGGTGTGGTGGGGTAAGTTTGTTCAGACGTTCCAAAAAATAACTTTCACGCATGCGCAGTAGTCAAGTTTTGGGTTAAGTGAGGATATCCAAGAAGTTCCATAAATAACGGTATAAACAACGAAACTACCAAATTGTAACCGTTAACCACAACTGTTACCTTAAATAACGCCCATATTTACTTGTGTGTGTCCGTTCTCAATTGGAGGGTCGGCGCAGGAGGCTTGTCGACATGCTGTTCGGAGGTGCCCGTCGTTACTCGGGTGTACGTAGGCAGGACCTACAGCTTAAGCGATTTTTTTTACTAACTATTAAAAGTGCCCCCAACATGTTTGCCTACGTAAATAAAACACCCATACAAGGACTGGGTGGTATTTTCAAGACATCGCACATGCTTTTCCAGACTGCCCGGACACAAGCACAACTACGATAGAAGCCTGCATTGAACCTTGACACAGACTTGCCACCAATAAAATGATAGGGTTACTGGTACACGCAGTACGACGAGAACACTGCATGTTAGCTCGGAGCCTTGAGCTTAGCGGCGACGGCGCACTTGATGCGCGTGGCAGTGTCGCCCTTATCGCTCCCGCGATTCTCGGCCTCAAACGCGGAAAAAAAGCTCCGGGTAGGCGGGAGCCGTATCGTCGACAGCGAGGTCAGTAGAGACCTCAGAGCAAGTAGCTCAGAGGAGCAGGAACGGGGAAGGACTCGACCCAGGAATCGAACCCAGATCCGAAGATTATAACTGCGCCACCTCGTTCGATCCCTGAAGTGTAACTAACATTAAATGTGACATTATGCTGGAACGGTGGGGAAACAGAATGACTCCGAGGAAACCCCTTCGGCCAACGGTAACATCCACCATGTTTAACGACAAGCCAAAAACCCGGGTGTGGCCTCGTCAGGAATCAAACCCACATGGCCTTTGCGAGAAGCCAGTGCGCCATTTATACGACCAAAGTGACATTTAGTTAAGGCACAGTCCTGAATGGATTATATAGTTGTAGACAGCACTTCGGCGGGACGATAAGTGTTCTTGGCGGCGGAGGGTCCCACTACGATTTCGGAGGGCACTGACGACGCACGAATGCGCCAGATATGAGGATTTCTGGTCAACTGTCATGTTAGCTGATTGGGCGTCACTTGTTCCTTTACTGGTTTTAACCGACAGTTCGGAACGGAATTTATGTGTTTCTGTGATGAAGACTAACTTAGTGACCTTGTGTTTATGGGCATTGCGCGAAAAAGACACGCTTTCCTGCTAAAACCATTTAGGTAGAGATTACTTTGTCAAGTGTACGGTAAGACTTTCCCATAAGAAGGGTTTTAGTAGCCTGGAAATAGGACATTCGCCCAGATGGCTGCTGTCTGAGGAGCCGGAGAGCCACGGCGGCCATCTTGTATGATATCACGCCGAAACCTGTCATTCCTCACCAATGGCCGCCATCTTGGATAACGTCACGAATTCGCAAATTTTGCGTATGCAAATGGCGTCCATGCTGATTGCGAATATGCAAATATCTCGCACATAAATCACACACACGTCATCACGCGCACATCAATCACACACACATCATGCACACATCTATCACGCGCACGTCAATCACCCGCCACCAGCTTCGTTTCTCCCGCTGACCACCAGCTTCGTTTCCCCCACCGCCCGCCAGAGTGCAGCACCATAGCTGTCGTTCCCCCACTGTCCGCTAGAGCGTGTCACTGGCGACCGCCATCTTCGCTTCCGAAGTCTAGGCACATCGCTTAAGGCTAAAGTCCGACGCGTAGCTGGCGGGACCCTTACAGTTATGCGCACACGCTTCGGCGCAGGTTAGTTCAAAAAATGCCGGAGCAGCGCGGAATAGTTCCAGCGCCCCTTGGGTCGGCAGTTCAGCGTCTTGACCGCCAGACCACCACGACGTTTAAGAAATGAGGACGTTAAATGATGAATATATATATATATATATATAATCAGCATTGTNATATATATATATATATATATATATATATATATATAAACCCAACACGAGACCCACGCGCTCGAGCAATAATAATAAACATAAATAAATGGCCATAAAGTTTATGGAAGAGATTGTTCGCGTTAGTAATCAGGTGAAGGATATTTACGCTCAGCCCGAGTCTATAAGAGCGCTAACAAGCGACAAGAAGACCGCCTACGCTCTAACCGGCACCTGCTGCTACTGTTCCTTCACTCCAGCGAACCGTAAAGCGCACGATCGCGACCACTTTACCGGCTACTACATTGGGGCGGCATGTAATAATTGTAATAAGTTTCGTCGGCGCCCCAAGATACTGCCTACACTCTTGCACAACCATGGCAGCGAGATTTTAACGCTCCCGCATACCTAGCGCTTTTCTCCGCGTTCGAGGCCTAGAAGCTCGGGAGCGATTAGATCGACACTACCACGCACATCAAGTGCGCCATCGCCGCTAAGCGCAAGTCTCTGAACTGGCGTGCAATGCTCTCGTCGCACTGCGCGTACCTATGGGTCTTTCAGCGCTGACCCTGTTATTTTATTGATGGGAACTGTGCAAGAAAATTTAATGCATGGCCGTTGAGTAGTTTTGTATGTATCTGACGCGTATGTTCTGAGATACAACACTTAGAAGAAGTGGTTTTTAACATTTTTCCGGAGTGCTGCGAAATGGTGTTTGTAATGTGCGCGACGTATTAAAAGCACTCAACAGCCCTCGTCTGAAGTGTGTGTTCTTTTCGTAGATCAGCACACTGGATGCACGTTTTATATAGTTTAATTGAAAAACGTGTATTTCAAACACACTGCAACACAGTTCAAGCGTCATGTAGGCGGGGGTTTTAAAACGGGCAAACATTTCGTCGGTCACTGTCCCTGGATCTCTCTTCTATATGAACCAGCTGTCCGCGCACGAGTGCTGCGTTGGGGCCGCCGCGCCGAAGTTAATCTCAGTGGGTTCTACAGCATAAACGGCGAGACGTGACCGGCGGGCAACCACACAGGAAAAACTTTACACTTCCCAAGGTCACGTCAAGAGCAATATGCGATGAACTTCAAAGACTTCGACATGCATTCGCTGTTGCTGAATTCCTCGGTAATTCGATCTGCAACAACGGAATGTTACTACACGCGATGTAAACCAAAGAATGAAGTGTACAGGCCACCTGCGCGAACAAGATCGAAATGCGGCTGTTATAGGCTATTCAAGGCAAAGTGAGCACTTTTTAAGGCCCTCCCAGCAAGCATAATAACCAAAATACTATATTTTGTTGTGGCCTCAGAGAGCTGTAAAATGTGTACACCGTGTTTATTAGTCACGTGGAAATTTTTATATTAGCAATTGGCGAAAGGATACAAATAAGCTGAAAGTAACTTTTAAGCACGGCCTTAAAAGTGCTCACTTTATTTTCAACAGCCTAGAACTATTTTAACTTATTTTCTTTCTGGCTTATTTAACAGCATAAAAATGAATAACAGCAGACCAAAATTAATAATTTATGAAAGTTACTTATCCTAAGAAAATTGTTTTTCCTAAAACATTTTTTAACCGAGAGACGCATATACCGGTAAACACTATTTTTTCAGGAACTTTTTATCAATAAGTCTCTACAGAATGAATGACTGCCACGTCACCTGCATTAAATAAACTACCTCGCATATTAGTAATTTTTTGTTACATTTCTGTATTAATCGACAATACTTCTAATTAATGTAGACCCATCTAAGCAAATACGCTAAGCAGCAGAAGCAGACGTTCATCGACAATGGTGGTATAGGCTGTTCATGGTAAAGTGAGTTCTTACGAGACCCTAGTTACATTTTCCTTTACTCCATTTTTTATCCTTTAACTACCTTTTCAAATAAATACTATCACGTAGGTAATAAACACAGTGTGTAGATTCCAAAGCACTCCGTAGTTAACGCCTGAGGTAAAAATAAAATATATTTTATCGATTATTATTCCAAATGAGAGAACTTTCAAAAGTGCTCATTTTACCGTGAACAGCTTATAACCCTTTTCAACATTTACGTCTTATAGTGATGATGAGTACATACATGAGCAAGACATTGTTGAAGGCACTTCGCTTTTACTTAACACAATACAAATGGCCGCCCTCGTATTGACAACGTTTTTAATGTCAGATTTTGCGGACACTTGGCGCTGGTTTATTGAGCATCTGTCCACGACCCATCCGTTTCGTTTAGAAAGCACACGAGCAAAGAGTTTGTTCTTGTCGAAGATCTCGAAAACAAACTGCCCCGTGAATTGTGATTTAATTTCAATTCAAGTCATTTCTGGTATTAAGCAAAAATAAAATGTATAAACTATTTTCCTTGTGGTAGATATTTCTGTCAGTAATTGAACTAGGCCGTAAGTTTTATTATACTTTACACCTCATTTTTCGTAAGGTACAGCCCCGACAACATTTCGGATGAGTTTCAGACCACGCAGTTCACTAAGTCCCCCAAGACGTTACACGCTGAAAATGAATATTTTAAATTAAGCTCATTTAATATCCTTCTGTATGAAAAACCAACACGAATTACCTCTGCATCTATGTCAGCTATTGATCATGTAATTACGGTAATGTAGTTGTTAGGGTACGTATATTTTCATGGATTTTGTTAGTGTTTTTGTAATATTGTATTTATGTAATTATGGCATGTCTAATATCTCAAAATTGGGATCAGAAAGACGAGTAAAAAAGAGTCTTCTTTATTTGTAGCGCCTTGCAAGGGTCCACAAGGAAATTTTCGCTTTGCTAATCGCACTTAACTGCAGGTGCGTGACACGCGCGGCAGAAGAGATCTACGGAACCGCAGCTGCAGCTGTTCCACGCAGGTAATAGCAGAGATGGTCGAGTGGACCGGCAGCTGCAACACGTATATCCTTGACCGGTGGGAAAGAGGTCGCCCCTGAAGAGTCAGTCTTGGTCAGTGCGCCCGCCACAACGAAATCAAGCACACGCAAAGGATAATTCGTGTCCCTCTTTACGAACTTCAATCACCACATGGCAGTCACCAATCTCGCATATCGTCGTATTACTTCTAAAACCTTTAAGTCCACTTTTCCCTTAATGTTAGATTCTGGGTGATATTGATATATTTTCGATTATATATATATTTTTCCATCTGATAATGTTTTTTTCTGGTTTCATTTCCCCAGTCGGAGTTACGAGGCTATAGAAGTACGCATATGACATGTATTTCTTTCAAAGTAAACATTTATTCAAATGAATAAGTTAATACGTTTTCTTCTACTTTTCAAGGTCAAGAATGATTTAAAGGCTTTTCAGGTCCTCGAAACCACACAAAATTCAAGGATTTTCAAGGAATGTAAGAACCTTGACATGGGTTCTGATACCAGCCTTGGCACCACTTGCGTCTGGTTCCTCGCGAAACCCTGGCGTGCGTGTAATTACCCCTGCGTCTCTGTAGGTACACGCATCTCCTTGCACGCACCCCGCCGCCACAGTTAAAAAGACGCTTTCCTTCCGGGAACTCGAGGGAGAGATACGGGTGTGCGTCGACGCGCGTTTTACAGCCGCGCATGCGCTCTCGGTGAAACTCGACACAAGCGCTAGGAAGGCCGTAAAACTGGAAGTCGAATACACACACACGCACCTCTGGGCAGACGAGGAAGAGGGCAGTGTCCGTGCGAAACAACGCGCAGTGCCCGTACGACGTGAACGTCGATCCAGTCTCACCACGTTTCATCTCCTCCGCTCCCATACAGGGAACATGGAGTATATAGTCTATTCGTGGTTTCATAGTCCTTTTTTAATCAAACCTATGAAAGATCACCCCATAAACGACGTGTTTGGATTTTTTTTCCTCCCAAACATGGCATGCATCACAAGAGTTTTATACTAACGTTAACATAAAAGTACCTTACTTTTGGTTAAAATTAAATTTTTACTTATATTTAATCTATGAATCATAAAATTTCCTTTGTAATTAATATGAACAAAAACAGTGAGGCAGTAGGTGTGTTAGTAATGACTAGTAATAAATAGTTATTTATGCAAAATATTATTACACCGAGTGCGCACTGTTACGAGTTGTGGTCAGGCCCTTAGCTGAGCGGCCTGCCTGATCACACCTTCACTTATTTATCCAGGACACGGGCCGTGATCGCTGAAATTAGTTATGAAATCGCAAACCACAGAAACCCCCTCCACCGACCAGTAAACGGGGACAACGCAGCTCATATAGGACAGTGTAGTACGTGGGCGGTGTCTTTTGTCGTCGGGCCATTGGAGCGAGAAGGCCACTGAAGATGGGTGTGTCCGGGCGTCGACTTCCGCAATCTTAATCAGCCTCCAAAAGCATGGACAAGGCGGGAACTCTCCAATTACGCTTTACTTAGAACGTGGCTGCTTAAATCTTTATAAAATAATATAATTTAATATTTCAGTATATTTGTATAGCTCCCCCCGGTTCATATTCAATCATATTTATATTGGAATAATATTGTACAACCTTAATGTTAAATAAACTTATTTTATATAGTGCTCATTACATAACTCTTATCAATTACTTGTTAAGGATAAATATCAACAAAATATCAAAAACATAACAGCACGATTACGGCGTGTTGTCCCTTTGGTGTAATTTTCTAGACTAGGTTAAGCTTTGTTTGCATGAGGCGGAGGATTACCCTGGAAGTAGAAGTTAAGCGAGGCTCCAGAAAGGTATGAAGTAGCCGTGAATGGACTATATAGATATTTCGCGGGTTTACTGATCATCCCTGGAAACCCTGCGTAGTTTATATTTTTATTTGTTCATTTATTTGGTGTTTTGAGTGACCCTGAACAGTTTCAAGTCCTTGGTAAGGGAACACTACTGATTTGGGAATTGAAAAGGAATGGGCCACGTCCTATAATAAGAAACGATCTCGACATTCACCTGGAGTAAAATCTGAAAAGCCAACAGACATCAGGATGGTTGGACCTAGAATCGAGCCCGGATCCTCCCGAATGAGAGTAGAGTGGTTTACCACTGCGCTACCTCGTCCAGTGTATCCTTGCACAACTTTTAAAAGAAAAACATGACATTGCACAGTTTTAGTATACATAACAATAAGGATTATTTTTTAATTTTCCGTGAGCGAAATACTGCAGGGATGGATAGACCAGCTTCTGAGAACAGACTCACCGTCACCCCTGGGCACACAGCAATGGCAGCTCGACACATGCATCTCACTCACCTGCAACAAAGAAGAGTTCGACATTAGACAAGGAGAGGTCACCGCACGGGTCATGGCGCATGCACAGGTAAAAGCAAGGCCACAAGTATTGACACTTGCTTATCTACTAACATTCGCGAGTTGACACTCGCTTTGACAGATTTATTTCATAAAGCAGCCGCACATGCCGCGGTGCCAAAAACAGAGTTGTTTTGTGCGTAGAACTAGGAGTGGAGTGATTTAGCGTTGCGAAGGAAGAACTTCTTACATTCGTGGAAAACACAACGGCAATTGCAATACAAAAATTCCTTGTATCCCTTACCTAGGTCTTCCTGGTAACAATGTACATCCATTCTGTTATCAAAAACACACTGTTACAGCTTTCATTAAGCTTCCAAAATCCCACTGATATAATGCATCAAACGCAAGCAGTTTGAATATATTCTCAAATAATTTAAATGGACAGTATAAGAATAAATACTGCAATTGCCCATATATTTGGCACGTAAAACCAGCACCACTTCGGTAACTGCGGCTATTTCATGAACTAAATCAGTTAACAAGGAAGACCGTTGTTGACGTCAGTGTCAAGACCAGTCCTCCTAAGACAGTGGTTAAAAATAACAAAAAAAAAAACCCTGTAGTTCAATATGTAACAAACTATTTGAAACTTCCGTATTTCAACGCAGTGTGACTACATAATACGGTATATTTCAGTTTTCCGAAAAAATTTCGACCTTTGGTAGGAAAAAGGCAAGCGTAGTAAAACTGGAAATTTTTTGGAGTTATTACACATTTGTTTAAATTCTCGTATGGAGTTTCATAACCCAGAACTTCAAACAAAGATGCAGATATATTACAAGTCCAGGTTCAATACTTTCGATAAATGCTGTTTTAGCTCTAAAAGTTTACTACCTCCTCAGAGAGTGCAGTAAAATTTTAAGACATTGCCACAAAATAAGCGATATTATTATTTTAGTAAAACTTTAGTTTTTTTTCTACATATTTTTCATGCGCCATCTCAGGAATGAAAATAGATTGATGGAAAACTGTCAAAACACGACATTTTATTTTTTACCAGAAGTCCATTACTTTAATTGAAGCAACATAAATCTTCATTTGATAAGTAAATGCACTTTCTGTTAAGATTTAGGAAATAGACGAAAACCACAGCTTTGTATATAACTGGAAACTTCGTCCAACCTGGTAGGAATTACTCCTCAAAATAATCTACCAACGGTGGACGAACAAAGTCTCTTAGCAGTACGGCCATATCGCACTTCGGTTCTCGCGAGTACGGAATAGAGTTGAGTTGAATTGAGAGATTTGGGCGGCTCTTATCAACGAGGTCTTGAGAGCTGATGAAAGTGAAAAGAGGTGATAATGGAGCAGAGCCAGAATGCAAGAGCAGGGGAAACTGGATATCCCCGAGAAAACCCGCCAACCAGCGGCATCGTCCGGAACGATTCCCAATTGCGAAAATCTGAGTGTGGCCCGGCCGGGGATTGAACCCGGTTCACCTTGGTGGGAGGCGAGCAGTCTCATACACCGCGGCCCCAGCACTGAACAGGAACAGGGATACGCCCTCTCAATGTGGCGAGTCTCCAGCTAAATCTGACAACAGAATGTTTTTTCTTTGTAATTTTAAACAGTGCATTCCGTTGTTAATTAAATTATTTCCCATTTACCACTGTACCAAAGCGAAATTACACCTACAAATTAAGGGCGAGAATGCAAAAAGCGTGACCACTTTGGCTTTACAAAGGATATAAAGAACCTCATTTTCACAAAAAGCCAGACTAATCTAGGTACAAAAAAAAACACCACCGCTTGTTTCATTACTAGTCTCCAAATTAAGAGAATGAGTCATCCCTAAAGCACATTACCTATTTACACTAGCATTCAGAGCGAAAATGACAACTGTTAGTGTGTAACCATGGCACTAATAACCGAATAGCCACTAACATTATGAATCAGTCATTACTACGAGAGTAATTAAAAGTTAATAAAAAATATGTCATAACATATTACGCCCGTTACCGTGGTAAAATTATCTGTAGGTATACGTATCCCATTTACCTGTGTTTGTACACGCACACACCCGCACACAAATCATAAGGAAAATGTGACCTAGGTTTTCAGAGCCTGCCCTTGCTGGGAGACTGGCTCCTATTCAAGCTACCGTAACAATTTTCATAAAAAAAAAGAATAAGTAATAAATATAATAAAGAACAGCTGACAAGAAATTCTGCCCAATTTATGAAGAATACTCTTAGTTTCGTACGAATAAATTCTTTAACATAATACAAAAAAAAAACTATCAAATATTATAGGTGCGGAAAAGCAGAAAACTGCAAAGGAGTTGAATCGTTTATGAAAGCATTGCACTGCAGAAAAAATCTGTTAGTTACGACAGAAACGAAGCCGGTCTGCATAGTTTCCCCGTTTGTAACTGACGCCAGAGGCTGCTTTTTAACCTTGACTACCTATCCAGGGACGTCAGCTTATTTGTGTGGCCACATACATAGAAAAGAAACTCTTTCTGGAGTGTAAGACAAGGTATACAATTGATGAGAAATACAATAATGCGGAAATGTTAGTCACAAAATTTGTTTCTAAAACAAAATCGCGAGTGAACTAACATCTCGAACGCATCACTGTCCTGGAGTAAGCACTGCTATAGTTCTACCACGGTTAATTGTTACTTTTGAAAGCCCTGCTTGGTTTCTCTTTTCAGCTTACTGTGTGTCATTCCGTCAAATGTGATTTGTTTGTGGCTTAACAACGGCATAAGAGACAGAGTGTAGGGTGGAGAGATTTGGGCGGCTCTTATGAGCGTGCATCACATGGCAGTCAAATCAGCGATGCTGTCTGTCAGAACTTGGAAGATTATGCAGGCATTACTGCACGTGGATCATTTCCGATCGAACAGTAAAGGAGGTAAAATGTTAATGAAGGGTCCTAGTGCTCAGCATTGTTGGGAAATTAATTGATAATTTTATAAAAACTGCATTAAAAATGTAGTTTTCCCACCACTTCGAAATGGCTTTAAAGATAAGCATTGTGCACAAATCTCCATTACATCCGAATAGGAACCAACCTTCTGTTATTAACAAGAAATTTTGTCGCTTTGTCCTCCATCGTCACCGCGGAAAATTTCTAGTAATCATTCGAGAACTGGCACACTGCACACACTTGTAGTATATTGGAGGTGCACAGAGATGCCGTAAGCTGATGACTCGCAGCGACTTACCACTTGGTGTCGTAAACTGGAGTGATATACTGATATTATTCCCTTTTGACGTGACAACGTCTTAAATTAGGTTGCGGCTGGGAGTCACTTATGAAAAAGTGTAACGCTCGGTAACGTTACGATGAGTCACCGAGGAGGGGTAATCAAGGGAGGGAAATGAGGGGAGGAAACAGGAGGGGAGCCGAGCCGGCCAAGGAGAAAGCCACCTTGCATGGAAGCAATTCCAAAGACGAACGACGCGGTGGAGCTAGCGTCGCAGTTTTACAATTAATAAATGTAATTAGACGAACCACAAGGAAATTAATAACGCGCTTGATAAATAAAGACGCTCTCGCATTACTAAAAAAATATGTTTAATGAATATTCGTTGCAGTGACAGATATTGTGTTTTTGACGTGACAACGTCTTAAATTAGGTTGCGGCTGGGAGTCACTTATGAAAAAGTGTAACGCTCGGTAACGTTACGATGAGTCACCGAACGAGAGAGAGGCCCGCCGAATGCCTTGCGTCTCTCTCCCACTCAACTATGATCGGTCTGCCGCGCGCGCAGCACTACGTTGTCACGTAAAATCTTCGCCCGTAAAACCGACTTTACAGGCAACCATTTTTTACTCTAATTTATGGCGTGAGCGCGCGTGCACACAAACGCAGATGTTACGGCAGCTGAGTTAGGCCTGCTGTGATGCACGCTCATAACAGCGTGGTCTTGAAGAGCCAATTAGGGCGAAATGAGGCGAGTATGGTGCAGCACCGGAATACAAGGGCGGGGGAAACGGGAGATCCCCGAGAAAACCCGCCGGCAACATTCCCACGTGTGAAAATACCGGGAGCGACCCCGTCGGGATTCGAACCCGGTTCGCATAGATGGGAGGCGAGTAGTCTGACCACTACACTACCGCAGCCCTTAAGAGACAACTAGTATGACTCCGGAAATCGCAAGTGAGGAAGGATCCGGTCATAACCTGAATTTCGAAGGAAAAAAATTCGTGGAATTCGCCTGGAGTGATTTTGGGGAAACCAGGGAAAACCGAAATCAGGTTGGCAGACCTAGTCCTCCCGGACGAGATTCTACTGTTACCACTGGCCCACTTCGCACGGTTCCACGACATATACGATGCGTACTACAGCCGGTATTTACATTAAAATACATGGTATTAGCAACAGCAATCTTTTTTTTTCTTCAAAAGATGATTCCAAGAGTTCAATTAGCCGAGAACAAGCTTTAATGCCTCGTTTCCGGTGGCCGGACGCCGAAGATGCGGGCGGGTGGAGGATACTGTCCGGAGGGGGAGGGGGAGTTCTGATGCGGGAAGGGGCGTCGCCGNGCGAACTCTGGGAGGCCGGCATACGTCTTCCCAGGACAGCGCGCCGTCGTGCCACTTGTTACTGGGTCAGCCGGCCTTCCACCGCGCCCAGTTCGGAACCCGGCGCGGGGCAGAAAGAAACGACTGTCGTCGTCAGACTACGAGACGAGGGGAAGTGGGGCGAGTAGCGGAGGCCGCGCAGTTGACCGCGCGTCTATTCAGGTGTGAAGTGTTCACAGCCGAGTAGCTGCCGTGGAGATACGGGGAAAGTTATGGACATCGTGCCCACAACGCCTAGCTTCTCGCTTCAGAGACACGGCGATCATTCAACAGAAGCAGAATTTGAATACCGGGGTGTGTATCATTTGTAATAATAGGCGGAATATAATATTTAAAAAAACCGAGAACTTTTACTTGCAGCTTGAATTCGAGAACTGGCAAGTTCAGTAGTGGTATTCGTCTATTCGAATAAGTGATTATAATTGTTGAGTTTTCTGTACTCTCTGTTTCCATTCGCATTATTACATTACGATACAAAGGTGCAGTCCAGTGGCGGCGAATTCCAATTCGAGACAAGTATATGAAAGGTAATACAATTCAAAACAATGCCATAGATGTAAACAGGAGACACGAAATAGATGTATTTGATATTGAACAAACATATTTCAAAACTTTATACGTAATGTAAATAGACCGCAAAATGCACGAAAAGACTTGAGCATCGGTAAAATAACCACTAAATTAAAAAATTAAAACGTCTACTACATAAAATTCGAGTACAAGCCCGGAACGAACGAGTCCGGCGTTAACATTTGCATGAGAACTCTAGTACTGTTGGACAAGGAAAGTGTGCGATACTTGAGTACTGACGAATCACTTAGCTAGATCACTGGGATGAAAGTATTCGAATACTTCGGCCACCATTCGAGATATCTCGAGAACTCCTAGGAATTAATAATTTGGCATTTTGAACTCTAATACTCTAATCACTACTCATTTTCATCCCGCTTCCGAAGCTGTTAACTTGAATGCTTTGATTCCAGTACGCACGAAATACGGACTACACGATTGACAACGTAAACTCACCAGGCACATCAACATGGAAGCCGTGGGTGCTATCCCGATATTCCCGACATTCTACAAACGGAAATTTTATTTTCCGTGTTTATTTTTCGCTTAACGTTTATTTCCATCCCCGTTCCAGGAACGTACCAGCGCGGTTCCACAACACGCGCTTTCAAATCCCCACATATTGTATTTAGCGTCCCATTAACAGCTGTTTATTAAGAGTAATGAGTTATTAAAACGTATAGCAGTGTAGCGTACATCACTTGGGTTGCTAAGCGAGCATTACCAATCATAGTTTGTTTTTAACGTGAAGGTAGCATCACATATACCAAACAATAAGTGGATGCAAGTGAACACACTTGCCGGAAATTAGGTCAAACGGAATAACGAGTACGACGTCAAAAATTTAACTGCTTTAAAAGGAATGCTCTAGCCGACACATGAAATACCACTTTCTATCAGCGGCCTTGTAAGAGAATCCGAAAAACCGAGAGTCATTTCACAATGAGATAAAGTTGGGCAAAATATCCAAAACTTTATTTCGGGTGAGAATGCCACCCATTTTAAATTTGTAATTACGACCTTGTTAATAAAAAAAACTGAATCGTTTGACTTAAAATTATTTGTGTCTCCTTTCGTCGTTAATTCAAAGTAAATTCTGGTAAGCACTTCAATCTGCGAGCTGTAAGCTGTTCACGATATAATAAGCACTTTTGAGAGCCCCGCTTAAGATCTACTTTTAGGCGCGTTATGTATACTTCCACCTTAGGTAAAATTAACATTGCCGTTGGCCTCGTCACACTATTCATGCGTCGCGTCGGTCGTGTGAAACTGCGAAATAATTAGGAAAATAAATATTTTACAAATTTCCTTAATACATTTTTATAAATTAAAAAACAGGAAACGAAAGAAATAATTTCAGTATTCACGCAGTGTCATTTTTAAGAGGTCGATTTCAAAACTGCTCAATTTTATGGTGAACAGTCTTTGCCGTTCAAAATGGCGCTGAAATTAAGAGAGAAATTGAAGAAATGCAGAGGTAGAGGCTGTGATAGAGGACAGCTGCAACACGTTTTTGACGCATGAAGAATTCGCTTTCAAACCGGCGCGACCCGTGGAGAATGGGAAGAGCAGCAAGTGTCGCAGGCAGGAAATGCAGTGAGGCCAACCACTGCAGCTTGCCCCCAGGTGAAGAAGGAAGTGCGGTGGCAGGCGTGGAAAGGAGCGCACCGTATTTCTTCCGCACGGGGACCCGCCCCGGATCCCCAGGGAACCACTCTTTCCGATTCATCTCCACGGAGCGAGCGAAACTTCGTTAGAGCTCCGAGCATCGCGCTCCTCTTGGACAGTTGTTCCCTGCAGCATCAAACGAATAATTCTTGTGACACACGTCCGACGCTCACACCTGCCTGCAGTACTCCATCATTGCCGATAGCTGGCGACATGTGCACTATCCACGTATATTAAAATATACTGCATTATAGTAAATGTGAGTAGCTTGATAGTAGTAGTGAAATTTCGCGAAAAGATTTCGAGACAAGTCATATTTAAAAAAAAANAGTAAATGTGAGTAGCTTGATAGTAGTAGTGAAATTTCGCGAAAAGATTTCGAGACAAGTCATATTTAAAAAAAACTGTCGGGTCGTTTACCTATCTTGATTAGCTTAATTACTTTTCGAAACATGTTAACTGTCTGCACACGNAGTAAATGTGAGTAGCTTGATAGTAGTAGTGAAATTTCGCGAAAAGATTTCGAGACAAGTCATATTTAAAAAAAAACTGTCGGGTCGTTTACCTATCTTGATTAGCTTAATTACTTTTCGAAACATGTTAACTGTCTGCACACGNAAAAAAAACTGTCGGGTCGTTTACCTATCTTGATTAGCTTAATTACTTTTCGAAACATGTTAACTGTCTGCACACGAATCACGTTAGAAGCCGTGCCGATGTTGCCAAATTCCGAGTGGCCCGATCAATTATGAAAACGCCTTCTCGAGCAGACAGCAACCAATGGTTTGTACTTAAGTCTCTACAAGTAGTTATAAAATGGGGCTTCACGCGAACCTGGCTGCTGGCTTCGGAGCCACGGCAGCCATCTTAGATGACATCACACCGAAACCACCTGCTGTGTCATTCCTCGCCAAAGGCGGCCATTTTCCCTTTTTTCCCCCTTTGAATTTCTTCTTTTTTCTTTCAAAACGCCCAAATGCATGTATGTATATATATATAATTATATCAGTACACATCTTTATGCTAAAGGCGATCTCTGATCACTTACTTTTCGGTTTACGTAAAGCAATCGCTGTTTTTTCCTTTGCTTGTATAGCGGTGCGAGAGGTACTATATCTATACTCAATTTTGCGGGAGGCATGAATGCTCTCGTAGTTGGATGTAAATTGGTAGCGAAAAAGATAACTTGTTATAAAGGCAAGCTTAAAGAAAGAAAGGGGGAATCCTAAGGTGGAACGCTAGTTAGGAGCAGGCAACGATACGAACAAATGTCGAACTAACTTGCAAGTAGTTCAGCTATCTGCCGCTAAGTAGCAGCAGCGTCGAAGCAGTTATGTCGCCAGCTTGAGCTGGTAGTCAGGGCATACTTTCAGTGTATTCGTTGTTTGCACGTTTACACGTATTTCAGAAAATTAATGTCCTGCGAATACAACTTTTTGACAAAAAAGATTTTAAAAAATGATCCAAGCCGTACAGTTATGTCTTTATTATATTAAGTTTATTCTTAGAGAGAAATTGTGAAAATGGTCAAAAATCGCATTTTTAGAGCTTGCCTGCGCAGTTTCCTTAATAGGTATGAGAAAAATAAAACTATACAGTCGTAGTTTAATCTATGGACTTTCATTGGGGTGTAATAAAATCCCACTGTTACAGAGCGCATTTGCACAGGAAAGCGTAAGAGCGGAAGCACTGCACGCTGGTTCAGCGCCTTGCGCGTAGGGGTGACGGGGCGCTGGTCGCGCCTGTTATTGTCGCCCGTATCGCAGCGCCCCAAAAGGATATAAAAAAATAATAAAATAAATTTTGCGGGCACGTGCCCTTAGTGAGCGTACTGACCCCTTCCCCTCTCAGGGTGAACCATGTTTTCCCTCGTGTATTTTTAGCGGCTACGCGGCGACGGGAGTGGGTGTTGCAGAGTCTCTGCACAGTCGGCTGGGCTGTCGCACTCCGGTATCGCATGGCGTGCCGACCTCTCTCGGCGCGGCGGGGCGTGTCTCGCAGACACGTTCCCGAGCAGCAGNGGCCAATCAGCGCTCATCTGACATCGGCCCGAAGGCCCGCCTGGCATTGTTGCCGGCCGGGGCCGAATACCCTCGTCCTTCCCATCCTTCCGGCACGGCGGGCTGGAGGTCGTCGTCAAGCAGCTCGTGTTGCGGCCCCTGGTTGAAGGCATTTTGCACGTCTGAGGCCTAAAGCGCTAGAGGCGACCGAGCCACGCGCATGAACACTCTCATCGCCTCTACGCGCAAAGCACTGAACATCGATAACGCGCCTCTATGAGACTTTCAGTGGAGACCCTGCCATTCAATGACGCAATAATAAAATAATTAAGGTTTGATGCACGTCCCTATTCCTTTTTNTTTCAGTGGAGACCCTGCCATTCAATGACGCAATAATAAAATAATTAAGGTTTGATGCACGTCCCTATTCCTTTTTCAATGTTTTGTACCAGAATGTTCCTACCTAAAAATGACCGTGGAAACACCCGTTTGAGTTATTTTCGCTACCATAGAAACATGCTTTAGAGAGAAATGGAGAAACTGGGAAACGTATACAGACGCGTAACGTATTCGAAAGCAGACCTCACTCATACACNGCTACCATAGAAACATGCTTTAGAGAGAAATGGAGAAACTGGGAAACGTATACAGACGCGTAACGTATTCGAAAGCAGACCTCACTCATACGCGTTGGACGGGGTTCTTTAATAAAACTATTTCTGCTGGAGCTCTGCACGACGTTCGGTGGCCTACTCAGGCGTCCACGTTAAGGCATATTTCATAAAACTGCAATTCCATAAGTTACAATTCACCAGCAACAACAGCAGCAGCAGCTGGAAATTGCTCCGGTCCCCAGGTTATTTTGGCCATGGCTGGAGTTGCGGCGGACTCTGGATATGAAAGTACTGTACTTCGGGATCTTTGGTAGATGGCATCCAGATCAAGTTGCATTATTGCGATATTTATTTGTACTAAAACTAGTCCAAGAAACCTCGTGGAGCGTCCCACGTACGCAAAACCCTGGCAGATGCGGGAAGCAGACCCCCCTCCCCCGCCTCCTCGTACTACCTTAATGGAAGGACGCCTAAGGAGAGTGGGTGTTACACAAGAACACACTTAGCCTCGCAGACTGCACGGTGGATTAGGCGTGCGATATCGCGGGCGAGAAGCAAGGCCCACGCATCCGGCCATTAACATTTAACCAATCGGCCCGATGTGACATAACCATGACCCAGCACGTGTAATAAGCCTGGTTAGCGCGTGACGCAACCGGAGCGTTGTTCTCTTCTTACAGTAGAAGTCGTCCGGAAACTTTTAGGACCCTTCACTTCGCACGCGGCTAAGACCATTTCCTGTTGCCATGACGTTGTTACGTAAATATATATACGTCAGTACACTCGACGACATGATGTGATACGGAAGGAAATGACTTTTGGCACGGCAATGTTCCCAGCTGCATGGGTGTAAGAGAAGAAATTTAAAAAAAAGTAGACAAAGAATCGCCATACTTTTTGGTTTGATGTGTTTAATTGATCTAGCAATCGTGCTGGAAATTATGTCTTTTTTGTTAAGTGCTCACCCAAACTTCGAGAAAATCTTCGAGTGTCCCTGTTGAACGAAAACTTTCCGGACGCGTGTTTACACGGTACTTTATCTACCACGACAAACTCACTTCT
>NQII01002222.1:300364-377731 GCA_002778355.1 Clitarchus hookeri
CCCCCCCTCTTTTTTAAAATAATTTTCCAGTAACCGAAAAAGTTTCCAAAGCTCACGTTTATGTATCCGCGCGCATTTTTTATAAGTAAAAAAATAGTAAACCGATGAAAGTGCAAAAGAAGTGGGGAAGCAATGTTCGAAACTAATCAAGGGAATTATGGCTTTAATATATTTTTCCAAAAAAGTCCACTGTTTTTAGTAACTCGTGTGTTCCCTCGCAGTTTTATTATACGTTTTACGATGAGTGTCAAAGCAAAGGTAGCCAAGAATTAAAAAAACAATCGCTGGCGAACTACGTCGGATTTGAAAGAAAATGTTTCAAGACTACTTTAAGATGAAATAAAATGCTCTCTGGAAGTAATTTTGCTTAAATTGTTTCACATTACATCAAAGGTTAAAATCCTGATGACTGTGCTGCGTTAAAAAATAACTGGCAGGAGGTTCTAAATTTAAAAAAATATATATATTCGTTATAAAATGTTAATGCAAATGTCGCAAACCCGTACAATATCCTGGAAAAAAAAATNTAAAAAAATATATATATTCGTTATAAAATGTTAATGCAAATGTCGCAAACCCGTACAATATCCTGGAAAAAAAAAATCGACATCTTAACACTTCAAGGGCTTCTGCTAGTAAGAGGTTTGCGTCAATGAGGCACAAGATCAATNTAAAAAAATATATATATTCGTTATAAAATGTTAATGCAAATGTCGCAAACCCGTACAATATCCTGGAAAAAAAAATCGACATCTTAACACTTCAAGGGCTTCTGCTAGTAAGAGGTTTGCGTCAATGAGGCACAAGATCAATNAAAAAAAAATCGACATCTTAACACTTCAAGGGCTTCTGCTAGTAAGAGGTTTGCGTCAATGAGGCACAAGATCAATGAAGCGCTAAGGCGACGTCGACCAGCGCATCTAAAGCGCTGGTCGACGTACGTACAACGCCCTGGAAAATACGCAGTGTTTTTCGTCGTCCTACGAGCCATTGTAGAAATTAAAGCGCCGAATCGATCGTTTTATAGGCGAGATATCTAAAACACTCGATACTTATTTTTCCCCTGACGATACGAGAAATTTCAGAAAAATATTTTATTTTAATGCTATATAGTTTTAAATAGTAACCACTGAACTGCTGAATATATAGGATCCAGTTTCATTATTTAAAAACTACGACCAAGTTAAAAAGAAACACAGAAAATAGAAAGGATCAAAGTTTGACAACGCAAAAAGTGTCGAATGTCGAAGAGAATATTAAAAGAGGAAGGGGGCAAAGGAGAGAGAAAGGCAAACGAAAACTCAACACCGTCAGTAGCAAAAAATGGATCTTCGTACACACAATGAGATGACGTAACCAGCATCTATTAACGACTGTGGCTGGATCAACCACTATCCAGCTGTTCACACACAACGGTTAATGCTCATTTACCTTTAATAATGGCCTTGGCAATTATACAGACGGNCCACTATCCAGCTGTTCACACACAACGGTTAATGCTCATTTACCTTTAATAATGGCCTTGGCAATTATACAGACGGGGAAACCAGATCACCACGACATGTGTGTGTACTCACTTGGGTGCTGCTGTACACACCATTCCTCATGATAATGAGCATCACCAATAGTTTAGTTCAGGGGTTTACATACCTAGTACTTCTACATAACTGTCGTCTGTCTGACAAACACTTTCTTTTAAAAACTGACTACCTGTAACATAACAATGCCAGATAATAGACAACAGTATTAGTAGGAACATCCGTCAAGTCTCATTTCAGCAGCGCAGGAACGTTTTTTCAGACTCCTAACCGAGATCTAGAGTGACTATCTAAATGATTAAGTGCATAGAAGCACAGGGATGGTCGCGGGGGAATCTAACCGGGTTCGCCTAGGTGGGAGGCGAGTAGTCTGACCATTACACGCCATCGCTGATTTCCCCATGTTCTGTACATCATACCGGGCTGCAAGAGTAATCATGTCATATGTGTAGGATGGGTATTCTGNGCTGATTTCCCCATGTTCTGTACATCATACCGGGCTGCAAGAGTAATCATGTCATATGTGTAGGATGGGTATTCTGTCCAATAAATTTGGTTGCGATAGGTCACGTCCTTCTTGGGGCTGCAAGTGTCGAATAACCATACTGTGTAAATCACCAATGAACTGAATGACAAGGGATGAGAACAAGCTTTTTCTGAAGGGATAAAAAAATACGAAACACTTAAACCATGAATAATCTTCCCATCCTTGCCGAACACATACTTATCTTTGCTACACATGATATTCCTGTAAAATACAAGGCCATTTTTTANATCTTCCCATCCTTGCCGAACACATAGTTATCTTTGCTACACATGATCTTCCTGTAAAATACAAGGCCATTTTTTTTATATATTAATACACATCTCGTGGTTCGAACAAGGTAAGAAAAGCTACTCTTTAATCAATTTCACGCAAGTGTTCTACTACCAGTGACGAACTACTGCTATAATGGCGCGACAGGTCTAGTTATGCCTTGCACAGACCGTACGCGGGGCGCACACGTCCTTTCTCCTACGTAGCCGCATTAAATANCCACTATCCAGCTGTTCACACACAACGGTTAATGCTCATTTACCTTTAATAATGGCCTTGGCAATTATACAGACGAGGAAACCAGATCACCACGACATGTGTGTGTACTCACTTGGGTGCTGCTGTACACACCATTCCTCATGATAATGAGCATCACCAATAGTTTAGTTCAGGGGTTTACATACCTAGTACTTCTACATGACTGTCACCTGTCTGACAAACACTTTCTTTTAAAAACTGACTACCTGTAACATAACAATGCCAGATAATAGACAACAATATTAGTAGGAACATCCGTCAAGTCTCATTTCAGCAGCGCAGGAACGTTTTTTCAGACTCCTAACCGAGATCTAGAGTGACTATCTAAATGATTAAGTGCATAGAAGCACAGGGATGGTCGCGGGGGAATCGAACCGGGTTCGCCTAGGTGGGAGGCGAGTAGTCTGACCATTACACGCCATAGCTGATTTCCCCATGTTCTGTACATCATACCGGGCTGCAAGAGTAATCATGTCATATGTGTAGGATGGGTATTCTGTCCAATAAATTTGGTTGCGATAGGTCACGTCCTTCTTGGGGCTGCAAGTGTCGAATAACCATACTGTGTAAATCACCAATGAACTGAATGACAAGGGATGAGAACAAGCTTTTTCTGAAGGGATAAAAAAATACGAAACACTTAAACCATGAATAATCTTCCCATCCTTGCCGAACACATACTTATCTTTGCTACACATGATATTCCTGTAAAATACAAGGCCATTTTTTATATATATTAATACACATCTCGTGGTTCGAACAAGGTAAGAAAAGCTACTCTTTAATCAATTTCACGCAAGTGTTCTACTACCAGTGACGAACTACTGCTATAATGGCGAGACAGGTCTAGTTATGCCTTGCACAGACCGTACGCGGGGCGCACACGTCCTTTCTCCTACGTAGCCGCATTAAATATGGCCCCCCGTTCCCCCACGCGACAGGGGAGCCACCGGCCCTCAATAACACAGTTTTTATTCAATCACTGAAGGGCTACGAGATGTATGCAGTATGTAGGGGGAGGGGTAGGGATTATAGTTGCATCACGGGCTCCCCCTGCAGTGACGTCAGGCGCAGCTGGTAGCTGAGTCACGGCGGACCTCCGCGTATAGCAAGCGCGCGGTCGCCGGGCGACCGGGAGAGAGGGTCGCAGCGAAATACGTGGCGGACGTTAACCGAGTTACGAGGAGCAGGGGACGCCTCTCACGACCCTGTAAGGGCGGTAAGATGAGAGCGAGCACGTGCTGGACCCATCTTACTCAGTGCTGCAAGTCCTACAACAATGACGCAACCACGCACTTCTCACGGGAGAGGATGGCGGGGTTCAATCAAAAATTACGTAACTTCTCTCCGTAATCAATTATTAACTTATTGAAAATGTAGCTATGCTAGGGCATTGAAAATGCTCATAATCGAGAGACTATTGCCGTTTGACTTTTATTGAGACATATATAATGCCTTGTCAGGCCTAGTATTTGAATAATTAATGAGACTAAAATACAGTAAAGCTTAATAACTGGCAATACAGGGACAATTTCTATGTGCCCCCTCCCCCACATTTTTCAGTAGAAACCTTAATGCCAAGCCTAGCTCATGGAATTAATTACTCACACGAGCATGCTAGCAGAATTCCTTTCTCTAAGCAGGCTACATAAAAAAATTGTTAACTTTCGCTAGTAGAATTACTGGAATGTTCGGACAAAGGTGGCTGGCTGTGACGCTTCTGTATGTGGGTCAATGAAGCAAAGAAACTGTATAAAAGCTGAGGAAGTTGTCGCTAGCACGCAAACAGACAGAAATGAATGTAGGTATGACTGTCATTTTGGCGTGATCGCTGGTCTAAACATCACTAGCGTGCATTGCATCGCACTGTAATTCTCCACGCAACAATTGCAACATATCGACGGCATTGTCCTCGACGGTGGCGTCGTTACAGACTAAGGCCGTGCCGCGCTGTGAGAGACTGTACTTTCTGTCTCGTGTAACTTGGCAAGATTTTGGCAGTTCGACGAATGCAGCGCCGATGTTTACTTTTCGTTTATGTATCCTTTCGCCATCAGTTGGTGCGTCAAGTGGCGGCTGTATATTAATTTTATTAACACGCTGTCAGTTAATCCACTTTCCATTGTAATGCTAAACAATTTTTAAAGCATTTACATACTGCCATCTGTCTAAAAAAAAATTCGTAGGTTATTAAAGTAAAAATAGAAAACCTTGCAAAAAATGCTATATTTGTTAACTCTTTTTATATTTATTACAGGGTTAACATTTGCGAAACGTTAATTGCAGTTCTTATCATACTTTGGACGTTACAGCTAACATGTTAAAACTGGAAATAAAAGTAATTCGGAGAACTTGCTTGACTACGCACTTTTCATTCGACAACAAACTTACAAACGATTTTTGCAAAGCAGTTATTCTACTATTACTGATACTGAACAGCTCGAGTAAGAAATATGTGGCGTGGGATAACGGAAGAATTCCTTCGAAACTACCCACACGCGTCCCACTTTCCTCGTTTTATTAATACAGTACAGTAACGACACGAAAACAACAAAAATATGGGTNGTGGGTTTGCGGGAGGAGCACTTGACGTATAATGGATGTAGGCGCAACGAAAACGGTTACCGGCACAATATAAATTACTAGTAATCAAAATCGCTGTACACGGAATAAACATGTTACTTAAAAAATTATACAGAGCTCGTGGACAAATAAAAACCATTGGTATATGTTCGTAAATTGCACAAGAAAGCTATTTTTTTCTGGCTGGTTGTGTTTTGGGAGCTAGTTAACAGATGGCGTGGCAGGGTGTGTTGTGAGCCGAGCATGTTCAACAGATAGCAGCAGGTTGGCCTGCCTCTTGATCCCGTCTTTGTAAAAGTTCACTTTTGCCCTATTACTGGCTCAAAACAACAAGAGTTTGAAATATATTTCATCAAATTATTTGAATAAATAATTCAACAATACCCTGCGATATTTTTGTAGGCTTTTGGAATTAATATCAAGCATCTATGGAAGGAGTGGAGAGTGAGGGTACGGAGTAAAAATAACTCCCAATGTTTGAAATTGCATTTCATTTTAATACGGGCCGTTTTATTGCGCATTTCATTTTGTACGCCTATACATTACTACTTTAGCATGAAGATTAGTTTGTAACACTAATAACAGCTGGTTTTAATCACGTAAAATAACATTTAGTTAATCTAGGAACTCTTTCTTATCCACGTATTTTCTGCTTGTCTGATGTGCGTCGGCAGTACAGTCAGAATAGTCAACATAATATTAATTTGTATTCGTTCATGCATCAGCTGACACAGGGGTTTGTAAATGGCACGCTGTTTATTTCGTATACTTCAAGTTGCCACTCGCTGACTGTCACGATCTTGCAAAGTTATACGAGACCTAGAATACGTCCCCTCTACAGCAGGTACTGTCCTAGGACATGACAGTATGTCAATCCCAACGTCCGAGACATCACAATGACGCAAGTATACAACATACCTGTCAACAGTTACGATCTCTGAAACGGAGTTTTTGCATAGTACCGCCATATCACACTAAATTCAGGAAGCTTAACGTAACTTTCCCTACAGTCTTTCTGGTTAACAAATGCTGATTTTCAGGCAATTTACAATTGAATCTTATAACTCTCAAAATGTATTGCTCCTAATATTAAGTTCGTTTTATCTAACTAATGAGCAATTTCAGCATTTGTCCGGGTTTATGCAACATCTACAACTCTGTCGATGAAATGTACTCTTATTACATATTTTATTACATGCTGCAGAGTACTGTTGAATTAAATTTTATTTTGATAAGCTGACCTTTTCTTCAGTGATTTTTACCAAGATAATATTTTGGCGTGTGAGCGCGAAAACGTGTAAAAACCTTCAACTGCTTTCCTCCTTCGGTCTTACGACAATTCGACTTAAATGTTCAAGTTGGTGTATTTCATAGGAAGCAGCATGTCCTCTACTTTGGGAGATTCGGACAGCATCATGACGTAAGAGCGCCATGTACATCAATCAGCGTATCCTAGTCCCACAGGACACAGCTTCGAATAATGCAATCACTACAGACAGGGCTTTAACAAGACATTTCGACGTACTTTCACCAGCATACACTTCCATCCCACGTCAATAGCCCACTATGTCTTGAACATGGAAGCGTTTNGTACTTTCACCAGCATACACTTCCATCCCACGTCAATAGCCCACTATGTCTTGAACATGGAAGCGTTTATACATCTAGACCAGTGGTTCCCAACCTGGGGGCGATCGCCCCCCGGTGGGCGATTTGGGTTCTAAGGGGGGCGATANCGTCAAGTGGCGGCTGTATATTTATTTTATTAACACGCTGTCAGCTAATCCACTTTCCATTGTAATGCTAAACAATTTTTAAAGCATTTACATACTGCCATCTGTCTAAAAAAAATTCGTAGGTTATTAAAGTAAAAATAGAAAACCTTGCAAAAAATGCTATATTTGTTAACTCTTTTTATATTCATTACAGGGTTAACATTTGCGAAACGTTAATTGCAGTTCTTATCATACTTTGGACGTTACAGCTAACATGTTAAAACTGGAAATAAAAGTAATTCGGAGAACTTGCTTGACTACGCACTTTTCATTCGACAACAAACTTACAAACGATTTTTTGC
The DNA here is from genome assembly GCA_002778355.1 of Clitarchus hookeri. Lineage (NCBI taxonomy): Eukaryota > Metazoa > Arthropoda > Insecta > Phasmatodea > Phasmatidae > Clitarchus > Clitarchus hookeri. The sequence goes on from NQII01002222.1 coordinate 307,638, forward strand.
AAAGCAGTTATTCTACTATTACTGATACTGAACAGCTCGAGTAAGAAATATGTGGCGTGGGATAACGGAAGAATTCCTTCGAAACTACCCACACGCGTCCCACTTTCCTCGTTTTATTAATACAGTACAGTAACGACACGAAAACAACAAAAATATGGGTTTGCGGGAGGAGAACTTGGCGTGTAATGGATGTAGGCGCAACGAAAACGGTTACCGGCACAATATAAATTACTAGTAATCAAAATCGCTGTACACGGAATAAACATGTTACTTAAAAAATTATACAGAGCTCGTGGACAAATAAAACCATTGGTATATGTTCGTAAATTGCACAAGAAAGCTATTTTTTTCTGGCTGGTTGTGCTTTGGGAGCTAGTTAACAGATGGCGTGGCAGGGTGTGTTGTGAGCCAAGCATGTTCAACAGATAGCAGCAGGTTGGCCTGCCTCTTGATCCCGTCTTTGTAAAAGTTCACTTTTGCCCTATTACTGGCTCAAAACAACAAGAGTTTGAAATATATTTCATCAAATTATTTGAATAAATAATTCAACAATACCCTGCGATATTTTTGTAGGCTTTTGGAATTAATATCAAGCATCTATGGAAGGAGTGGAGAGTGAGGGTACGGAGTAAAAATAACTCCCAATGTTTGAAATTGCATTNCGTAAAAATAACTCCCAATGTTTGAAATTGCATTTGATTTGAATACGGACCGTTTTATTGTGCATTTCATTTTGTACGCCTATACATTACTACTTTAGCATGAAGATTAGTTTGTAACACTAATAACAGCTGGTTTTAATCACGTAAAATAACATTTAGTTAATCTAGGAACTCTTTCTTATCCGCGTATTTTCTGCTTGTCTGATGTGCGTCGGCAGTACAGTCAGAATAGTCAACATAATATTAATTTGTATTCGTTCATGCATCAGCTGACACAGGGGTTTGTAAATGGCACGCTGTTTATTTCGTATACTTCAAGTTGCCACTCGCTGACTGTCACGATCTTGCAAAGTTATACGAGACCNCAAGTTATAAGAGACCCAGAAGTCCCCTCTACAGCAGGTACTGTCCTAGGACATGACGCTATGTCAATCCCAACGTCCGAGAAATCACAATGACGCAAGTATACAACATACCTGTCCACAGTTACGATCTCCGACACAGATTTTGCATAGTACCACCATATCACACTAAATACAGGAAGCTTAACGTAACTTTCCCTACAGTCTTTCTGGTTAACAAATGCTGATTTTCAGGCAATTTACAGCTGAATCTTATAATTCTCAAAATGTATTGCTCCTAATATTAGGTTCGTTTTATATAACTAATGAGCAATTTCAGCATTTGTCCGGGTTTACGCAACATCTACAACTCGGTCGATGAAATGTACTCTTATTACATATTTTATTACATGCTGCAGAGTACTGTTGAATTAAATTTTATTTTGATAAGCTGACCTTTTCTTCAGTGATTTTAACCAAGATAATATTTTGGCGTGTGCGCGCGAAAACGTGTAAAAACCTTCAACTGCTTTCCTCCTTCGATCTTACGACAATTCGACTTAAATGTTCAAGTTGGTGGATTTCGTAGGACGCAGCATGTCCTCTACTTTGGGAGATTCGGACAGCATCATGACGTAAGAGCGCCATGTACATCAATCAGCGTATCCTAGTCCCACAGGACACAGTTTCGAATAATGCAATCACTACAGACAGGGCATTAACAAGAAATTTCGACGTACTTTCACCAGCATACACTTCCATCCCACGTCAATAGCCCACTATGTCTTGAACATGGAAGCGTTTATACATCCAGAGAAAACGGGGAACACGAATTCACCTTCCCCCAACCCCCTTTTCCACTCCAACATCGTCGAAAGTTCTCGTCTGGGGAGGCATAATGCTTGCGGCCGTGCGGAGCTTCACATCTTCCAAGGAGGTTCAGTCACTGGTAACCGTTATTTTGCCGAGTTTCTCTTTCCTCATGCGCGTCTTTTCCGGAACGCTGTGGGCCCCGATTCCCTCTTCACGGACAACGCTACACCTCGTACAGCAGCTGTCTCCGAGCCGTCGGAGAGCGAAGATATTCGCAGCGAGGATTGGTCCACACTGTCCCCGGACCTAAATCCAATCAAAAGCGTGGGATGTCGTCGGGAAGGCGCCCCGCAGCACGTCGGCAGCCACCGACGACTCCGGCGGCTGTTATCGGGCGTTACGAGAAGNCGTGGGATGTCGTCGGGAAGGCGCCCCGCAGCACGTCGGCAGCCACCGACGACTCCGGCGGCTGTTATCGGGCGTTACGAGAAGAATGGAACACGATACCTCGAGAGCTCTCTGACAACCTCATACTGACCATGAACAAACTGTGCACATCCTGCATCGCAGTCAGGGGCGATCACATCACCTGCTGAGAACTGCGCTATTCTTACCTGCCGCCTGTCGCATGTCCTGCTGTGCTCGGAACCCACTCTCAAATCAAGGTCCCCTGCAGCATCGTGTTGTTCGCCTCTCTCATACTCTATCACGATGTTATGGCATGCTCTGTGCCTATTTGTAACACTGCTGCGTGACGTTACATGTGAAAACCTGTCTCGTCCTTAATGTTTGCACACCAGTGTGTGTATACGGCTGCACTTGGCAATAGGCGCTAGGAATTCAGTTCTACTACCCCCAAAGTCTCCGAAACACTACAAGCACGCAATTATTTCACGAATACCACAATCACGTTCTCCCAGACGAACAGTGCAAGTTGCTGTCACAGTAGAGGACCAGGTGTGAAAGTCCAAAGAGTGAAACGAGACGAACTGAGTTTTGGGCTCGTTGGCACAATGCTGCATACGACCAACTACTAATTCCTACAAGGTCGTGTAGACCACTGTACAACGTGACTCATTGGTACTGTCGGCGGTAGCGTGGCTCTGTTAAGTGTTTTAAACCAATTAGGGGATTGGATTTAGCTATTTACTTGTTTACAAAAAAAANCGGTAGCGTGGCTCTGTTAAGTGTTTTAAACCAATTAGGGGATTGGATTTAGCTATTTACTTGTTTACAAAAAAAAAACTCCAGATAAGAACCTTTGTGCACCCGAAGTTTGTACACTGTCTGGGAACAACCACGGATTTCGTCAAACTCACTAGTTCTTAATTAACTGTGTGCCGCAGCGAATTCTAGTGAGAAGGTGGGATGGATGGTTTTATTACAAAGTACGTTGACCGCATTTGTTAACTAAAATTTACGAAGGCTTTTATACGACTCTCCAACACACTGGTCCTCTACCCACCATAATACTCATCAAATAGCAGATGAAAATTAATAGAAATAACTTTTAGTATTGGTAATTTTTTGGCTCGTCGAAACATTAAAAATGCCGTCACTTCAATGTTTCAGACAGCGTTAATTTTCCTACAGACAGACTCGTGAAAAACCTCAAGGTGATCTAGAGACGGGCGGTCATGGCGCGCGCCCGCGCGCGCGCACGCACGCACGCACGCACACACACAGTGCGACAAGTGCAGACAATACAATCGGCTTCTGCATCTGCTGTCCGCGGCAAGTGCTCGCTGTTGCAACCGTATTTTACACTATAAAGANGACAATACAATCGGCTTCTGCATCTGCTGTCCGCGGCAAGTGCTCGCTGTTGCAACCGTATTTTACACTATAAAGACGAGTTCGTAGGTTTAATCAGCGAAATGCAGTTCGCTAGAAAATCAGTTGCCTTCTTAACGAATTGCAATTGGAACCAATGCTCGGGACAGTGAAGTTCACAACAAATAAGCAAGAATATAATTACATCAGCGAACTTCAGTAACTTAAATAATTAGAAGAATTTCAGTCGTTCCAGCGAAGCAATTTCAACAGGTTTTCGGTCAAATTTTACTGATTTGTAGCGGTTTTCGATTTTAAAATACATGTGGATTGGGTATAAATAAGCGGTTTGTATTAATCATAATTAATAAGGACTTTCACTCCAAAACATGCAAATTTACTACTTGAACAGTCGAAGCGAAATAATTTCATGTCTGGAACTGTACTTTNACTTTCACTCCAAAACATGCAAATTTACTACTTGAACAGTCGAAGCGAAATAATTTCATGTCTGGAACTGTACTTTTATCGATGCAAATGGGTTTTTACCACAAATGAAGGATTTACCATATTTGGGCGTTGGACTCGTGCTGTGATTCCATGAAACCTTAAGCTCGCTTCTTGCGCTACAATATACAGTCTACACTAAACGAAAGAATCAAATATTTTTCGGCAGTTTTTAACGTTCGTGTTTATCGATTAACAAGATTAATAAAGCTAACGCCATAAAAAATTAATAAAAGTTTCTATTCAAAGCTGCAGTGAGGATAAAACTGATTCACTTACCAAGCAATAAAACTATAAAACGACCTGCCCGAAGAAATAAAATCCGACCGAAAGAAATTTAAGTCCACTCAAATGCGATAGTAACAACGAAAAAATGGTAAACAAGGTGGGAAAATATTTACTGCAATGAAGCTCAAAAGCTGTATGTTTGCTTACATGTAATTTGTAATTAACTTATGGGCAAGAAAAATAGTTTTAAAAAAGTTACAAGAACTAGGTTACACTACGTAGATTAACATTAACTTTATTCGTTACAATTTTCTTTTCTCATATAGATTATTCAGTGCCGGTGAGAAACGATGGATGCTTTTAATAGGCCTATTGCAGAAATACACGCGATAATCCACAAATAAATGCAAGTAAGAGCATGCAGAGATCGAATGCTTGGCGTTCTTTTCAAAGAATGTCTGAGTGAAACATTATCCTGGAATTCACCTTTGAAAACTCTTTGGTAACGAGGTTGACGTACAGACATTCGGGGAAGAGTGAGACCGCAGCAATGGAGAGTTAAGTGCGGTAGCGAGGCGCCAACGCGGCGTCATGCGAGCGGCATCGCCACGACTCCCGGCGGTCAAGCGCGCTGAGAAGTGAAGTGGCTTCCGCCGAGGAGGCGCGACACCAACATTCGCCGCGCGGTTACGCAACTCCCGGCCTCGTGGCTACGTGCGTCACTATGCCTCAGCCCGACACGTATCTTTCCTAAATACACCACGTATCACAAGCTTTTTGTACTTGTGTTCATATAAAAGTACCTCAAGTACTGTTAAACTCACCTTTTACTTATATCTGTAAATTATAATTTTGTGTGTTGGTAATACCTAGTAAGAATAAAGTTTTTTATGAAAGTTTTTATTACACTGAGTGCGCACGAATGCGGCGCGTTGTCCGTTTGGTGTAAGTTCCTAATCTTCTAGACTCGGAAATGATAGAANGGGGGGGGGGGGTGCTGCCGTAGGAGAGGGTACCAGGGTCAACAGTCTGGCACAATGGTTACGCCGCTCGCGAACACCGCCACTTCCTGCGGCGCGGGGCAGCTGTGGGACTCAGAACACGCCAGATTCGCCCCCCTCCCCCCTTAACCATACAACAACACGCACCTGTCCAGTCCACAGCCTGGCCCTCACTGAGGTTTATATTCTTCTCAGGTTGACAAGTTCAATGCATTTAGTTTGGCAACTTGAATTTTTCGCCACTAGGCAAGCGCTAGTGTCGCATGTGTCCTCGTTGGTACACTGCGCACCTAGCGGCGGAAATTTTCCCTATACCATAAGAAAACTCGTTTTGTTCCAGACCCGAGTAGAACTAACCTTACCCTCGCACACATCAGCAGTCCCGAGCACCCAACTGTGCTGTTTAGGGCTGCCCGTCTCCAAACATGTTGACCATATCGGTATCGGTGCGATATACCGCTCTCCCAGAGAGCAACGGAAATCGATGGCCACATATTGCTAGTATAGACATCGCAAATTTACGTCGTATTGATATCGCAGACTTCGCGTACCGTCAACTTCGCGATATATTGCTCTTTCCTTATAACTAACTCCTCTGATATTTCCCTGACTTTTACAGTTGTCCTGTTAGATTTCCCTAATCAAAAAACACGGCAAAATTTTTATTAATTTTACCATAATTTCTTTAAAATAACACTTTTTTTTGCTAGTACCACAACATACAGCCATTTTATGAACGCTTTTCTGTGCAATACAATTATTAATAAGATACTATAAAAAGTACAAAGATGACTTGGAAAAAAAGTAACCGGTGGAATACTAGATATCTCAGGGCCAGAAACCGTCTCAATACAAATACAATACATCATACAGCGTAGCAAGTCAATGAAAACTATTACACACGTTAAAATTATAATTTAATCATTTTATTTTTTAAAAATTTTTGCTGGATCTTACAATTACATTTTTACTAAGTCAATTCTTGCTGTATTAGAAATAAATAATCCAGCGAAGAAAATGTGTAGGTATAACAATAGTTATAATTTCACATAAAGAAATAAAATTGGCAGCTAAGATTTTGAACTTTTCTACAGCTGGCATGTAGTAGAAGTGGATTAATTTTTTATCAAATACATTTCTAACCACTTAATGCAAATTCCCTGAACTCGTATTAATTTCCCTGGTTTTTCCCGACTTTTCCAGGTTTGCCCCGTCTTTCCTGGTGCTGGCCGCCCTGTCTACACTGTTGGACCGCATCGCAGTTGCGAATTCTCAGAAATAATGTTTGGTGATCGATACATCGCCATATCGCACAGGTACGAAAGTACCAGTGGGAGCAAGAGGAGGCAAATAGACACCCCCCCCCCTCTTCCAAAAAGTATTTATATATTATTTGGTAGCATGATTTAAACTACCATTAAATTATGTATCTATTAGTTGCCTATATTAATTTCTTAAATTACTAATATTTAACAGTAAAGAAAACCATGCCATTATAGGCTATGCATNTAGTTGCCTATATTAATTTCTTAAATTACTAATATTTAACAGTAAAGAAAACCATGCCATTATAGGCTATGCATGGTAAAGTGAACACTTTTGAAAGCTCTTTCATTTGGAATAATAATAATTAATAACTATATGTTATTTTAGCCTTAGACGTTGACTTCCGAGTGCGGTATAATATACAAACTGTTTATTACTTACATGGCAATATTTATTTAAAAAGGTTAATAAAGGATAAAAATGACTGAAAGGANATATACAAACTGTTTATTACTTACATGGCAATATTTATTTAAAAAGGTTAATAAAGGATAAAAATGACTGAAAGGATAAAAATGACTGAAAGGGAAAAGTAACTAGGGCCTCAAAAGTGCTCACTTTACCGTAAACAGTCTATATTNAAAGGATAAAAATGACTGAAAGGGAAAAGTAACTAGGGCCTCAAAAGTGCTCACTTTACCGTAAACAGTCTATATTTGTATTTCACTATGTGTACCGTAGAATTACAGAAAACTACACATTATTTTCTGAAGTAAACAAACAAGCCATTACTTATAAAGGCGAAAGACTAAGAGAAACGCCACGTAAGATCGGGCATGTACGAAACAGAGCCTTACAAAGGAGTCAAATTACCGTTAACTGACCGAGATGCAAAGTTTCACGCGATGAAAGGCGCTTGCCAGCCGTGTGGGTGTTCCTGGGAGAGTGCGCAGTTGTGCAACTAACTCCACGATCTTTTAAAAACATTTACTTGCCTTCCTTTTAGGCGCACAAAAAGCAGTCGAATGAGACAAAATTAGTTTGGCACAACCAAATTAATTATTTGTAAAGTGTACAATTAAATATTTTGTCGCTGAAACTAAATTATTTTGTTGTCCATATTTGATTGTCACAAACTTTAAGATTCCGCTTGTGCAGCTGAAGATTTGTATGGCTCAGCATACATAATACGGTTTCGGTTAACATAAAAAAAAAGTGAAAGCACGACCGAGTTTCGAACCCGGAACGTTTGCACTCGAACGCTAAGCCTTAGCAACCTCGGATGAAGTGACTATACTGACCAAATGCGAATGTTTTTTAAATGCATAATATTATTATACGAGATATGTACGTTTAACAGCTTTACATTTTTTGTTTAGCGTTGAACTTGTGTGATCGTAAGCATCAATCAGTACACTTACACGCACTTATTACACTGATTGTCACGAAAATTACAAACAAGCTCTCGAACCGTATTTTCAAACGAAGGCAATCGAATAGCCCTATTACCCTTCAGCCAATCAAATAGATGCCAGTATTTGACCAAGCTGATTGTTGCCGCCACAAATTCTGTGAAAAACTCCTCAGTATGTTCCGGCTAACAAAATGCTTATTCACGCCTAACAAAATATTAATTTTACCCTACCTTGAATTAAAAATCTTCACGGTAACAAAATTAGCTCAAAGTTTTTGTATTAAATACAAGTAGATGATATCGAAACAACCAAAAAGTGTTCGGTTCACCCAATTATTTTTAGGTGCTTTACTGGGTTTCAAGGGAACAAGTGCAGATGTTTGGAGCAAGAGTAAATTAGTTTCGTGAACAAATTACTGTTCAGTGAAAACAAATACTCTTCAAGTGAATGTATTTGGTGTCTGCACATATATATGTATATGTCTCTCTCTCATATTTAATCGTGGTCCTATAGAACTTGCCCCTCGATAGACAACAAATAACAGTTCGGCTTTCAAGACCCCTGACGTTAAGAGCCGCCCAAATCTCTTCACTCTCTCACCAAGCGACGAACAATGTAAACACGAGCACTGCGTGCACGACTAGGAGAAAACACCTGATAAAGACCATAATTTTAGTGTTTGCTGTTTGGCGAGACACCCGTACTTTTTTATCTTCCTAATTCTTATTACATCTTACAACACACGCCCTGCAGGACAACAAGCCAGTGATAAAACAGTCGACACAAAAATTACCACATTCTGAGCTAAATAGTATAGTCTGGCACTCACGACTGCACTGATAAACAAGTGTAACCTCTTTACTGGCGTCTTGTTGGTAAAGAGTTAACGAGATTACATTTGTAATTTATCGTAGCATTAAGTTGGCTCTCGAAAGAGTACGCAACCAGCCCGGACGATAACTACACCACGTTATTCGAAGTTAAGCTATGCCACAACTCCCGCTGCAAATTGCACCGACGATATGCAACAGCACCGCAGACCGCTGCAACGCTACTGTAGAGACGACCACAGTGCTTTTTCCGCCGCGGGCGGTGGCGAGATTTGTAACGTACTCCGCAGTCACGGACGAGAACAGTGAAGAAAATTACGCCGTGTGTTCTGAGCAGACGCGGCTTACGGTTGCCTAAGCTTTTCAGACCCACTTTTAAAGTTTCCTGTGTTGCAAACTAACAACAAATTTTTTAGTCGACGCGACACTTTTCTCGCTGTCACAGCCAATGAGCTGCGGGCTCTGTGTTCGGCTACAACAATATGAACCAACCATAATATAGACCAGTAATACTGTTTGCGAATCCTTCGCCCACAGGTAAGATCACTTACCACTGAGCTTCGTAGTTACCCCGGTAAAGTGAAAACTTTTGAAAGCCCTGTTTAATATCTACTTCTCTCCTTATTTCGTCGTATACATCTGTTTGTAAATTCTACATTGATATGCCCTGATAAATTTATTCATGCAGCAGGGAAGTGGAAACTCGACACTTTTAGCAATATAAAAGTTTTACTAATACACCAATCCGTACTTTAATTAATGCGTATAAAGGAAAACACCACCTTGATTTCCCATAAATATAAATATTAAATACCCAATACAGCATCAAGGCTTAGAACTACTTTGCGTAGTTCGCTGCGAACTATCTGGAAGTCTGCGTGTCAGTGCGTACATAAGCTTATAGACCATTCTCGGTTACTTCACATTTTTCTGAAGTCCTGCTAAAGTGTTACTTTTGGTTACCGATTACGTATCCTTCCGCTACATGTAACCATAAACACTGCCACGTGACTACGTTTTAAATCTCAAATGCTTATTTACGGTTTTCAGCTATTCAAATAATTTAGTCATATTTCAAAAACCCAATTCGTACGAATGTTCACAATTTAGGCCTATAANGTTTTCAGCTATTCAAATAATTTAGTCATATTTCAAAAACCCAATTCGTACGAATGTTCACAATTTAGGCCTATAGCCATATTCAGGTCAGTCTTATGACTTTTTAACAGTGTCTATGTTGACGATGGTTCTTACGGGTATTATTTTACAGTGTTAATATATTTGTTTTACACGACATATCACATTACATATAATACACGTTAATATTTTTCAGCGACTGTGTTAAACCCTGTTATAACTGCGGGNACCATATTCAGGTCAGTCTTATGACTTTTTAACAGTGTCGATGTTGACGATGGTTCTTACGGTTATTATTTTACATTGTTAATATATTTATTATACACGACATATCACATTACATATAATACACGTTAATATTTTTCAGCGACTGTGTTAAACCCTGTTATAACTGCGGGGGGAAAGAACTGTAGTATTTAACCTCTTGTTATTGATGTGTGTTGGGTTATATCGTTAAAAGGATGGCCTCAGCTGGAATAAAAATTAAAACGAAGAAACAACGAAAAGACACAGTAAATTCAAGCACGCAGCTCGTATCGCTTATTTTTTGTACGTAGCAGCGACAAACTTAAAATATAGCGGNCAGTACAACGAACAGACACAGTAAATTCAAGCACGCAGCTCGTATCGCTTATTTTTTGTACGTAGCAGCGACAAACTTAAAATATAGCGGGGAAGATGCACACAAATAGGCCTACCGTAATTTTTATTCCGCTCATATTTCTATGCACTGGTACTTTCTGTTCTCTAGATTTATTTAATTATTTATTTAAATTTATCTGGCTGGGCTTAGTATTTTGTTGGGTTGTGGCAAACATTCAAATCACAGAAACGTAAGCACGTTACACAATAATTGTGTTTCAAACACCTACGGCAAAATTACAACGTTGTGATAAAAAGACGTGACTTTTTTTAACAAACAATTAACATTGTCTTAAAAACAGTTCACAGTTAAAACGTATAAATTTCACACGTCCAATATTCGCAATCACACACACACTGGTCCAACGTAACGTAATAGCAACAATACTCTTTCAAACACAGCGGTCACGACGCACGTATCAGTACATTGATTCCTGCCGTAGACAAACAGATGTATCACAACATCGCAACTTGCCTAGGGAGATTTAAAATACACAACGAGCACCAACATGACACTTTGTTCTGAAACACGCCCTGTCATGTCGGCGTCGCCGGTTGCCACTTCTGCCAACTTCAGATTTGTAACCACATCTAAATACATTATATTAAGTATTCAATCAATAAAATCTCGTTTCACTTGTAAATTGCATATTCAAAAATCATTATTTTTGCTGTAATAAGTATGAATTATGCTAAAATTGAAAACTGGTATAATTTTCCTGCTACTATAGTCCATACTGTATAAGAAGGCCACTTTCCGACAGGTCTGCGAAAGTAGCGCCACTGTTTACATATTACTACATCTGACTACGTATCCTTCCGCCATCAGCTGGTCCGTCAAGTCGGGGCTGAATTTTTATCAACACGCTGTCAGCTAATCCACTTGCCATTGTACTGTATACTAAACAAATTTTAAGATATATTTTTTAGACAGATGTCAGTCTTAAAATAAGTAGGTTATAAAAGTAAAAATATAAAATGTTGCAAATAATTAAATATTTGCCAACTCTTTTTTAATTTGTCCGAGATAGTGAATTTGGGTTAACATTTGCGAGACGGTCTGTTGTATCTATCATCACACTTTGGACGTTATAGCTAATATATTCGAGTTGGAAATATGTTATATGGAATAACGTTATAATTGCTTAAAAACTATTCACGCGTGTCTCACTTTCTACGGAAACAAGGAGATGGGTTTCGAGAGATCAATATGGCGTATAATTTACGTAGACGAACGATTACCGGCCGAATATAAATTACTTGTACTCCAAATCGTTGTACATGAAATATATGTTACTTTAAAAATTATGCAGAACTCGTGGAAAAATATAACTATTGGCATCTGTTTGTAAATTCGTTATATATCGCGCAGGAAAGCGGTTAATTACTGGCTGGTAATACCTCGCATAATAACCGACAGATGGCGCACAGCACGTCACAGCGAAGTTTGAGCCGCTGTTTTTGGATAACAGATAGCGTATTTTTTAGAGGTGATTGTTCTTATATTATGGACTGGAAATATACTTCGAATTCGTGTCGTTTCGTCAAATAATTATAAATAATAATTCAACAATATTATGCAATATTTTTGTATGCTTTTCGAATTAATATCAAGGACGTGTTGAAAGCGAGGTTGGAGAGAGATGATACGACGTGAAAAAACTTTCTGAAGTTAGCACAACTTCAGAAAACTTTTCCATGTCATATCGTTCTATATTACATTTCATTTTTAACACCTATACATAACTACATTATCACTAAGTTTAGTTTTTAACACTAACAACCATTGTTTAGTGACCTGGTAAAATAAAATGTATTAATAAATCTAAGAACTCTTTCTTATCCACGTATTTTCTGCTTTTCTGATGTGCATCGGCAGTGCACTCAGGATAGCAAACGTAATTTTAACTTTTGTTTGTTCGTGCATCAGCTGATACAGGATTTTGTAAATGGCGCTTTGTTTGTTTCGTATACATCAAATTGCCACTCGCTGACTGTCAGAAAGTGGCCTTCTTATACCGTATGAACCATACAGGCGGTCCAAAACTTCCCAAGAAAGAGAAAGAAAGAGAGAAAGTAAGAGAGAGAGAGAAAGTAAGAGAGAGAGGGAAAGAGAGNAAAGTAAGAGAGAGAGAAAGTAAGAGAGAGAGGGAAAGAGAGAGAGAGGGAAAGAGAGAGAGGGAAAGAGAGAGAGAGAAAGAGAGAGAGAGAAAGAGAGAGAGAGAAAGAAAGAGAGAGAAAGAAAGAGAGAGAAAGAAAGAGAGAGAAAGAAAGAGAGAGAAAGAAAGAGAGAGAGAAACAAAGAGAGAGAGAAACAAAGAGAGAGAGAGAGAGAGAGAAAGAAAGAGAGAGAGAAAGAAAGAGAGAGAAAGAAAGAGAGAGAANCAGGCGGTCCAAAACTTCCCAAGAAAGAGAAAGAAAGAGAGAAAGTAAGAGAGAGAGAGAAAGTAAGAGAGAGAGGGAAAGAGAGAGAGAGGGAAAGAGAGAGAGAGGGAAAGAGAGAGAGAGGGAAAGAGAGAGAGGGAAAGAGAGAGAGAGAAAGAGAGAGAGAGAAAGAGAGAGAGAGAAAGAGAGAGAGAGAAAGAAAGAGAGAGAAAGAAAGAGAAAGAAAGAAAGAGAGAGAAACAAAGAGAGAGAGAAACAAAGAGAGAGAGAAACAAAGAGAGAGAGAAACAAAGAGAGAGAGAAACAAAGAGAGAGAGAGAGAGTCTCTCTCTTTCTTTCTCTCTCTTTCTTTCTCTCTCTGAGCGACAAGCTCCAGTTCAGATTTTTGGGCTCTGGCGTCGGGGTTGCGACGTCATTTTGTGTATGTGCCGTTTGACTATTTGGTGAGTTTAATGGACTTTCGATTTTTGGATAGTTCGTATTATGAAGATTATTGAGCTTTTGAGATTTATTCGATTTTTGTGGTATTCACTGGCTGCACAGACCACGTTCTTAAGGCCAGGCGTTTTTGCGCCGCATTAGATGACGTGAAGACTAAAAAAATAACACCGTGTCACTAGCGCCTATGCACTGTAATTTGCGCTAACATTGTTAACTATAACAATGAAATGTGTTTCCTTGGTGCTGCCTAAACATTCAAATATATCAATAGGCAACGCTTACTTTACAAACAGCGTATCGAAAAACTAGGTTAAAACAATATTTTACCTGTGAACTATTTCTAACTAGCCGTTGCTGCTTTCGCTGTTTTTAATTCGAATTTAATACGAAATAAATATTAGACGTTAAAGAAGATAAAAAATTAAAGTGACATTTATTCAAGAATACAGTTCTTTAAAGCTAATCACAGTGTTATATATTTGCGGTATGCAAGTTATTGAAAAAACAGGTTGATATGTTTCGCCTAGGATGATTTTTCAAAGGTTCGTTTCGAAACATTCGAAGAAACCGTGAATGGACTGTACGTGCAGTATTGGGCAGTGACTTTTTCCAAACGTTTATTCTAACAGTGCTTCTTTTACCGTGAACAGTCTATGCATGTCCGTAATTTACACAACTGTGTACAATGGGTCTTCAGAATGGGTCAATACGGTCGCCTGCCTTACGCTTGAACTACGTTGCAGCACGTTTCGAATACGGTTTTTTTGATGAAATTGTTAAGCGTGTTCACCTACGAAAACAAAGCACACCCCAGACAAGGACGCAATGGTACTTTCAAGTTATCATGCATGCCCCCCCCCCCTCTTCCAACATAGTTAAAAACTGCTTTTTCACACTCCTGGATCTTAAAACACACTATTATACTGCCCACGGTAGAGTGAGCATTTTTTTTTTTNAAACTGCTTTTTCACACTCCTGGATCTTAAAACACACTATTATACTGCCCACGGTAGAGTGAGCATTTTTTTTTTTAGGCATTCTGATCAGACATAATAACCAATAAATACTTTTCATTGTGACCTCGGACTTTAAGTTTTGNTTTTTTTTTTAGGCATTCTGATCAGACATAATAACCAATAAATACTTTTCATTGTGACCTCGGACTTTAAGTTTTGAGTATGGTGAAAGATACACTGTGTTTATTTCTCGCATCGCAGTGTTAACATCAACGAGTGGCGGAAGGATACAAATTCACTGAAAGAATAAAGTAACCAGGGTTTCAAAAGTGCTCACTTTACCGCGAACAGCCTACACCCGGACACGAGCAAACTACAATAGCAACCTGTATTAAACTTTACTACCGATTTCCCGCCTATAAAATGTTACGGTCGCCGCTTAAAATCCAATACGTACGCGCAACACGACGAGAACACTGCACGTCAGTCAGCTCTGTGCATAGTGGCGATGGCGCACTTGACGAGCGTGCTAGTGTAGCACTTATCGCTCCTGTGCTTCTGGGCCTGAAGCGCGGAAATAGCTACAGGTATGCCACCCCGCAAACTTCCGAACGTAACAGTTCGCCGTTAGCATGAGCTTAGACTACGAGACACGCACTCCGTAAGGATGCATCTGCATACGCCAATAAACGTTAAGTTCAATAAGGCCCTTACACACACTGCAAATTTAGTAGCTTCGGCGCAGCATCTAGTGACTAAGCCAAGGCGGAAATATAATACGCCACCTGCGAATGTAGACGTTCCCAAGTAAGGATTACGGTCCCCATGCCTAACTCTGACAAGATACTCCTTTAAAGACTGGTCTACATGCAACGTTAAATCCGATGCTTTGGTCGCTCAGTACAAACGGTCAGTGAAGACGTGGGAACACGTGCGTCCACGCGATAACGTTTTGACGTCCGTCTTTTGCTCAGGTTCGTAGTCAACGATGGAGGAAGGCATTACTGTCTTTGCGATGTGCCTCGTAAGAAAAAATAAGCAGAAAGAAGTTAACGTTACACACATGCGGTGAGGTAATTGCTGAAAAGAAAAACGTATTCTCATGTGAATTTACTTAAAGAATTATGTGATGAACGAGACGATTGGCAACTATTTGCGAATGGATATGGATACGTAAGCAACGTTATTATCATTATTCACGCCAGTAATCCAGAAAAAAGACACTTTCATGAGAAGGTCACACCTCATGAGCGGTTAACAGATAATACTGACGATGTATTTTCTACATTTTCCCGTCCCCTGCCCACTTTTTAAAATTCCTTATTGGCTTATGCCGCTCGTCATAAACTGTGCTCCGAGAATCTACCCCGAGCCGACAATAAGCTATCAAGTCTACTTAAAATGCAGGTCGTGGTATAAGATTCCAAGCACATGCCCTCATCTGTTCTTGTCGTCTTAACGTATCCGCCCCAAATTACATCACCCGTCATTTAAATTCATCTTCCTCTCCCTCGCTTTCCTTCTACCATCCCTTTCAATTGCTTCCGTAAAGAGAAAATTAATCCTTAGCCAATGGCTCCATCAATGATCTTACCTCCTAGTATTTCTTGAAGTTTTTTCTTAGTGAAGGAAATACGGCCCTGCATAATGCAAAACACTACACGTAACATTCTGTTCTTTGTTTTCTTTCGAGTAACTGTCATTCCATAACTAAAAAGCAGTCACTTAATTTGAACTGTGCTTTCGCAGTTTTATAAACTTGCCTTTGTCAGGCCACAAATATGTCTGAACCGTGTTGGGCCTACCTGTTTTATCTTTCCATGCACTTAAGTTGATTTCATCCACTTTCCTTTCACATGCGAAGTGACAAATAAGCTTAAAGTTTTTCATACTTTAACATTATAATCGTTATAAGTTTCATTGAGATATTCTGTGATTTCATTAAAAGAAAAATCACCATCCTCTATTACTCAGACAATGTCATTAGTTAAAGCTTATGCATTTTATTCTGCCATCAATGTGTTACTAATTTCTCTCCTTCCATCAAGCCTTAATTATTCAGTCGACACACAGTCTTTTAAAAATTAAAAATGTAGCAATTAGGTGATTTGAATTGCAGTTTTAATGAAGATTCGCAGCAGCAAGTGGACGCCAAGCTCTCAAAAGGAAAATGTGGACATTACTCCCCTGGCCGCTAAACGTATTTCCACACCAGACTAGCACGCAGCTAAAAACCGAGCTAAAAGCTGGTGAGAGTTCCTTGGTGAAGATAATTTGTTGCAACTTTACGAGCCAAGCCATGAACGAACCAAAACGAGACAGGACAAGTACCGTTGCCAAGGCGATTTGCACGCCTTTTGGACGGCGTCTGCTTCCAACAAGTACATAATTTTTTTCCCCACGTCGAAATGTCAATCTCTTCTGTTTTTGTCTATGTGTGCGTGAATAATGGCAAAAACGGACATTTCCATAGTCAATTTTTTAAATATCGAAATCCGGGTACTAGACATTTTAAGTCGTGTCGGGACGAGAATCAACACTTGGCGTTTTTTATTAGCCCGTAAAATTACAGGATCACCATTGAAAGTCTATGACGACGGNGGTCAATTTTTTAAATATCGAAATCCGGGTACTAGACATTTTAAGTCGTGTAGGGACGAGAATCAACACTTGGCGTTTTTTATTAGCCCGTAAAATTACAGGATCGCCATTGAAAGTCTATGACGACGGTGAAAGACTGTAAGTAAGAATCGTACGTCGAGATGCAGCATCGCATGTAATTACATGCTTCTGTCGCCCTTAGTATTCCCCGCCTTCTACGCCAGACAGCAAAATTAAAAAAAAAATATAGGAATGCTCGTTCAACGACAAGAGCAGCAAACCACCTGTTTGGTAAATAGCAAGAGCCCCGTCTTATTTTCTGGCTTCGATCGGAATTGTCTGCGACAAACCAGGAAACCAGTCCAGTACCTTGGTTCTGACCTGAATATTGCTTTGTGTGGAAGATGCTACAGTCAGAAGACGGTGCTGAACGGTTACGGAAGGAAATCTCTCTCAGCTCTTGTGGAAACCACGCATTTCTGCGGGCATGATACAGCAGTATTCTTGATAATCAGCCTTTTCTGTGACTTTACTTGTATTACTGTGATACCACCTGTTCAGATCGAATTTTCACCTCCTTCCTCACATGCTCCTAGATGTTACTAAATTGCTATCGCATGGGAAATGTCTAGTTTACCGTAACGGTATATAACTGAACGCATACTACAAATAAAAATAAAAATAATTACTGCGTTATCTGGAAATATACTTTTCTACGCAAATGTAACAACCAACACCGTTAGATTCGTATTATATAGAACTTCACCGCAATGTGTGAGTAGTATTGACACGCCTATAAGACAAAGTGTTCAGCTATTTCACCAAAACTTTGAATATAAACGAATTTTTCTTTTTCTGTCAGCACTAGCAGTTGACGACTTTTGTAACAATTCCGCCCGGAACGTAATCGCAAATGCTGTAAATAGCTGGCTGGACATCCGGGTATGTTACGATGCCGATGAGGCGTGCACATTCTTTCACCACAAATTCGGATGCCAGTACATTCACAAAACAACAAGCCTCAGATTAACTACAGTTTTCAACTGCAAGCCCCACTCCTTGTTGAGTTTCTCATACTGCGTGCCCTTCTGAGGGTAAATTTGGACACAAGCTCTGCAGTCGCTCCGCTGTTTGTGCGTACTTCGTCCTGATACTGCGCAAATATTTATTCCGTGCCAGACTACGTCGGGAGCTCGGCGTTTGCAGAAGAGTTTATAAACCCAACATGGCCGCGTTTACAGTTAACGTGCAAACATTAGGTTTGGAACACACATTAGGTACCCCGTACATTTTATAAATGGAAATTTAGACGTGTTATTAAAAAAATAATAATAAAGTGGATGTAATCAGAGGATCAAATATGACCTTTGCCCAATATTTTCCTGATGGGTAACTTACATAGGCGCAGAAGAGTACAAACACTACTTACGATTATAGCACCTCGTTCGCACATCTCGCGAAGTCAACATTTACATACACTGCACTCAAGGCTGTTCACGGTCAAATGAGCACTTTTGAAATCAACCTTTGAGAAATGTCACTGCCCCTAACTGCGTGTATTTTAACGGGCACACTAACTGGCACGTGACCAGTAAAGTTGGCAATAACGTAGAGAAAGTAGTTCCATGCTTTAACGTTTCACTAAGTGTAAGTAAACATTTGCGAACACTAAAATTATCGTTTTCTGTGTTTCTAATGAATATAGGTGTAAGAATTAGCACATTTGTAAAATATTTACTTTCTTAATAATTACACAGTTTCATTGGCCGACGCATGAATAAAGTGATCAAGCTAATGGCAATGTTAATTTTATGTGAGGTGAAAGAATACACAACGTACGTGCAAGTAGATCTTAAGCAGGGGTTTTAAAAAACTCTTAGTTTATCATGAACAGCATTTAGTTGAGTTAAGAGATTTGGGCGGCTCTTAGCAGCAAGGTCTTGAGAACCGATGAGGGTGAAATGAGGTGAGAATGAAGCAGCGCTGGAATGCAAAGGCGGGAAACTGAAGATCCCCGAGAAAACCCGCCTACCAGCCGCATCGTCCGGCACGATTCCCACTTGCGAAAATCCGGGAGTGACCCAGCCGGAGATTGAACCAAAGGCGAACCGCCTTGGTGAGAGGCGAGCAGGCTAACCGCTCAGCCACACTGCGACCCCTAACAGCATTTAGCCGAGGTTAATCAATGCTGGTATTTCAAGGGGTTGGATTTGTACGATACAAGGATTTCACGATGGCATCCTCTGCTCAACGATAGTACACTAGTTTCTTGAGGTTATATGCTCCAACACGACGGATATGCACACCTGGAACAAAGGTGACGCACACCTGCGACCACATCGTACCTTCTCTGCAAGATCGTAATTTAAGTATAATACTGGTACTTATTAAACACCCCCTCCTTCGCAAAACTTCTTCTTAGACTCTCGACCTTACATGCTGTGCTTAACATAATCTTACGTTTAAGTGCCATATGTTTATTCCCGGGATAAGTACCGTGCGAAGGTGATTATTTAGCGATCTTTGTCATGCATTTCATTGGAGGCCAGACTAATGAAAGAGTTTCAAAGACCAGTTTGAAGAGAAAAGAGAGATGACCAATGAGGAATTTCTACAAATGTGACGGTACACTAAAGCGAGGAATGACATAAGGTTCCAAGAGTATCCTGCCTCATGTCCCCGGAAAAAACGTGAGATTGGCAAGTTCAAAATATTCGCTCCTATTTAAGTATATTTTACGCCTCAATTCTTGGTATGCGGCTGAGGAATTTCTTTTGTGGGGATACAAAATAGTGAATACCCTATAACAGCAAAACGGCAATAGTACTGCACTTTACTTATGGCATAGATGGTATCCATTCTCCATTCTTATTTTTTGATAATTTTAAAAGGGCAAGTATACCTCCTACCTTTGCAAATTATCCACGATTACTTGAATCCGTAGTTTCGCAACACACGCACAGGTTGTCAGGTAATTCACGGGTACGGACTGCACCACACGAATCTATGGTCAAAACTAAGTAGAAAATACTCTTACGTAAAATTACATTAGACGCTTCGTTTACGAGAAAAACGGCATGAAAGGTCCAAAAACCATTGTAGCAAACGTGCGGTATTCCAATTAGATATGGGCGAGGTGATGTGTCGATGCTGCAACTAATGTGTCGGTAGTAAGGAATACGGTAAGGGAATGAGCCAAACTGAGTAGTGCCAAGGAGGCCATGGAGTTCACGTGCAGTGAGTACTGGGACATTGCAGTGGCCGTGGGTGCATCCGGCGGCCAAGCTCCACGCATGCTGCACGCATCCAACATGCGAAAAAGTGCATTGCTATGGGCAGAGCAAACTTCGAACACCTGTTATGATGTTGCGATGTTTTGTATGCTGATGGTGTATGCTGTGCTTATTGTGGAGTACATTCATTTTATCTACTTTAATGTTGTTTTTCTCGCAAACTAAGGCCCTTGCGCATTTTTACCAAAGAATATTATCTACTTAGTTTTGACCGTAGATCCGTGTGATGCAGTCCGTATCCGCGAATTACCTGACATTCTGTATACATTACGACTTCGAGCATATTACTGCTTGGTGCAACACACAACGCAGTGAAGTTCAGATGCACCCCGGCAACACAGTCGCAGACGTACATATCAAGAACACACACAATCAAATACGTAATGGAGCTTCTTAACGAACCTCGCGTAGTACCGTGAAGGCTATCTTCCAAGCGAGAAGATGAAAGGATCGACTTAACCACTTGTGCAGACATTCTTAGTTTTTATTTTTGGTCATTATTTCAATTTAAAAGAAATTAAGAATTTCTGACAAACAATATTTACATTTTGTGAGTTGTTTCATATATTTGTACTTACTTTTATTTCGTGTTGTTTGGTAATCGTAAAACGGCAGGAACATATTGATATTAGGAAATTTATGTTATGCTATTTGTGACAAAATTTTACGTTGATAGTAAGGCAGATAGTTTAACATACATAGTAGCATGTTTTAGACTTAAATTCGCGCGAACACTTAAATCAGCAGAATATGATGATAAGCGAAGCCGAGCCTCAAAAGATTAATATAAAACGACAACGTATCACGTTTTACCTAATCATTCTAGAAACACCAAGTGGTGAGATGCATCACATGGTATGTGCTCTCCATACCTGTGACGCCAGTGATAGATGTGGCACAGACGTTGCCTTTAGGAACACGAGTTTCCGGCTCCAAACAGCAGGCACGCCTCGGAAGCAAGTTCCTTTTCGACGCCAAGTTGGGTCTCGAGTAATACAGAAAGCGCATCTCTCGTGCTCTTACCTTCGCCGTTACGTCAAAACGATCTCGCCGAGAACAATCACGGGCCATTCTCAAATTGTCGTAGAGAGCGCGAGAGAGGAGGAGCTCGAAGTTTTATTACTCGCTGCTCTCTCTCGTGTTATCTGCACACCTGCAGCTTCAGGTTATTTCAGATGGGAAATACGGTGGGTCGAATTTTGTAAAGAAATATATTAGTGAAAGTGCTTACGTAAACTGTAGGCCTACGTTATTTTAATTCGTGATAATGTGTAAGTTTTGCTGAAAATACTTGCGTGTTTACAGACTACTTACCAACAGCATTTGGCGGTATATGAATTTCACCTGTAAACATACATGCTTCAGTTTTGTTAACAATTTTCGCTTTAAAAAATGTCATACGTCTTCATCGTATGCTCTGTTTACGAAAAAAAAGAGCATCGTCCAAAATCGAGACAGCGCGAGAGGGAAAGCGTACGAAAGAGCCCTCTCGCCAGATAATACGAAAAAGCACTGTAATCCGCCCTCTGATTGGCCTTTCGGCATAAAAGGGAGTGCGTTAACGAGTCAACCCTCCCCTCCCACCCCTTCAACACAAGTCGCTCGACGCTCCAGGTAAACTATTCCTAACACAGGGGCTAATGTGTGTGCTGAGAAAGCATTTTCACTCGCACCTGGTGCTTCCTTAGTTATCATACGAGTTTCATTGTAAGCAATGCCTTATTCTAATTAAAAAAAAAAAAAACTACCGAATATTTTAATGTAAATCTTTTTTTAAGGCCAGCAATTAAAGTCTTTATTTTGTTGCCCATTCATAAATTTAGTTATTGAAACACAAATAAGGCCATTCAAAAGAGTCCGAAAGCAAAAATCGCTTAAGTACCCTCCGTTTACAATATTTATTTTTCTGTAAAATAGTGTTTTAAACCATAGCGACAATCCTGCATCTATTCTGAACAGATTGCTGCATTAAAACGCTAAAGTCACCGCTTAAAATTATGAGGAAACAACACACCCGAATGTAGTTTACGCTACTTTCCATCCCCATCGCAATGTTTCCTTACGACCCGACGTGACCTTGAGACGTTTATTGTTATTTACTAGGAATTCCCATTTAAAGCAGCGTACGTACGTAAAAGGAGAACTCCTCGTGAAGATATCCGCCAATTGTCAACTTAGATGGACATATACTTAATTATGCTAAGTGCGTTTATATCTGCTTGCGGGTGGTATCCATCTACCTTCCTTCAGTTATTTTGTCCACAAAGATGTCAGGGATGCGTCCACACTCAATTTATATTTAACAGCGATGGTTTTCATGCGAAACACCTCTGCGTCGAAATACAGGGTGATTCTAAAATCATGGGACAAACATTGAAGGGTGGTAGGGCTCACTAAAACAAACATTTATTGTATAGGAATCTATATGGGCGGAAGTGACACGTTGAGGCACAAACACAAAAACATAACACATTAACGGAAACATAAAATGTTCATTAGAAGCATATGTAACGAGTGATTCCGTACAGAAAATGTTAAAACAGTTGCTGGAAATGCATCCACCAACAGTCACGCATGTTTGGCGACCTCTACATATGGCGTGATTGGCTGACAATGGTGGCGATAGTTTAGGGCAGTCAAACGGTGCGCCAGTGACCTGCTGCATTAGCATCAGTCCACCGACGCTACCAAGCTTGCATTACTGTCAGCGGTAGCAATTTTGAGCAATTATTATAAACATTGCTGTAAAAAGGCATTTAGCGGCGAGACGTTGTAAATAAACACTGTGTTGCATTTCATGTGTTATTTTTGTTTTTGTACCTCAACGCGTCATTCCCGCCCATATATTCCTATACAATAATTGTTTGTTTTAGTGAGCTCTACCACCCCTCAATGTTTGTCCCATGATTTTAGAATCACTCTGTATAGCTCGATAACATATGCACTACGGAAACTGATGCATTTATGTATCCAGGACCGGCACGAATATCACTAGTATCAACACAAAGTTAATATCACACAGTACAGCAAGAACTTCGTAAGTTCTACATCGATTGTAGTACTGCTTACTTGAATTTTATATCTGCGGTGACGGTCAAGAAAATTCGCTAACTTCTTGACAAACCAAACCTGGAAGAATCCGCACAATCTGAGCGGTAGATGTATTTACAAGCAACCACCACAGTCATAAGTGTTCACTTAATGCTAGCATTATCCCCGGACACGCCCCAGCTTTACGAGACATGCGTTTACAACAAGTCAAACACAACTTTCGGAAACAAACTGTAAATTCAGGAAGGGTAATGTTTTCATTTTGCTCCTGTTATTTTGACTCGCACATCTGAGAATTTAAAACAAAATTATCATTTTAATGTTACATAAGGATTGTAATATACATTCTAAGATTTTCTACGTTTCTTGTACTTACTAAAAGGTACACATCATTTCATTTCATAAAAGAATTTCCCGAATATTAAAAACGTCCTTGCATGTATTTCTGTGCTTAGTTTGTAATAGTTTGATGTTTGTGCGCGAAAACGTGTGTATGTATAGCCACCAAATTATTAATCTCTTCCCCTTTATTCTGAGCGAGTTTCACACGTCCGACGACAAAGACCGAACTAGTCAAGCCGTGACGCCAGGAAGGTCACGTGCACCGCTCAGCATATCTGATGTTCTCGGACATGTCCGCGGACAAAGCCAACTGCTACTAAAACGTCACAACTTCGTGCCGCCAACGTAAACACCACTGACTAAGTTACTCGATACCGCGTTTCATTCGACGGTTATCGCACACTCAAGAAAACTTGGAGCTAGAGACGAAGGAAACTGAAATGCATGACATACCATGTTTCAAAACGTGTCGGGAAAAACTTATCTCCCTGGTTTTTTTTACACAGAATGCGAACAGCAAATTTTCCCTCTCTACGTGGTCGTCGCTGTATATTTAACAATTCAAAAAGAGAACTTAAAGAGACGTTCGGGGCTACCAGAAACTTTGAACAGGCTGACGTAAAACTGCACGCTAAACACGCNAAAGAGAACTTAAAGAGACGTTCGGGGCTACCAGAAACTTTGAACAGGCTGACGTAAAACTGCACGCTAAACACGTTTACTGATCAGTTCACAGAAATTCTAAAAGCAAATAATGTATAAAAACACAGAGCGAGAGAGAGATAGAAAAAAAGAGAAAAAAAGAGGAGAGAGAGAGAAAGAGGAGAGAAAGAGGAGAGAGAGAGAAAGAGGAGAGAGGAGAAAGAGGAGAGAGGAGAAAGAGGAGAGAGAGAGAGAGGAAAGAGAAAGAGAGAAAGAGAAAGAGAGAAAGAGGAAAGAGGAAAGAGAGAGAAAGAGGAAAGAGGAAAGAGAGAGAAAGAGGAAAGAGAGAGAGAGAGAGAGAAAGAGAGAGAGAGAAAGAGAAAGAGGAAAGAGAGAGAGAAAGAGAAAGAGGAGAAAGAGAAGAGAGGAGTGAGGAGAGAGGAAAGAGAAAGAGAGGAAAGAGAAAGAGAGAAAGAGAAAGAGGAGAGAGATAGAGAGAGAGATCCACAATACATTCTCTAAAATAATAATGTAATAACATTTAACTACCGTAGTGTTATTNAATGTAATAACATTTAACTACCGTAGTGTTATTTATGATGCGGTATAATTACAGTTTTTAAGCGATGACTGACTATGATACACGACGGACTACGAGACATCAGAAGGTTAGTGCTAAGGCACTGGTGCGGGTGACTAGAAGCTGTGGCGGCCGGCCCCCTAGCCGATTAGGAAAGACTATTCTGCAGTGGTTAACAACCACCTTCCGCAGTATGAATGTGAACCAGATCTATAGTCCATACTGTATAAGAAGGCCGTTTTCTGACAGGTCTGCGACAGTAGCGCCACTGTTTACGTCTGACTACATGTGACTATGTATCCTTCCGCCATCAGCTGGTCCGTCAAGTCGGGGCTGTATTTTTTATCAACATGCTGTCAGCTAATCCACTTGCCATTGTACTGTTATGCTAAACAAATTTTAAGATACTTTAAGACTGACATCTGTCTAAAAAAATAAGTAGGTTATACAAGTAAAAATATAAAATGTTGCAAGTAATTAAATATTTGCTAACTCTTTTTTAATTTGTCCGAGATAGTGAATTTGGGTTAACATTTGCGAGACGGTCTGTTGTATCTATTATCACACTTTGGGCGTTATAGCTAATATATTCGAGTTGGAAATATGTGACGTGGAATAACATTAGAATTGCTTAAAAACTATTCACGCGTCTCACTTTCTACAAACAAGGAGATGGGTTTCATGAGAACAATATGGCGTATAATTTACGTAGACGAACGATTACCGGCCGAATATAAATGACTTACTCCAAATCATTTTACATGAAATATATGTTACTTTAAAAATTATGCAGAACTCGTGGAAAAATATAACTATTGGCATTTGTTTGTGAATTCGTTATATATCGCGCAAAAAAGAGGTTCATTTCTGGCTGGTAATACCTCGCATAATATCCGAGAGATCGCGCGCACAGCGCGTCACGGCGAAGTTTCAGCCGCTGTTTTCGGATAACAGATAGCGTATTATTTTAAGTTGATTGTTCTTAGATTACGGGCTGGAAATATATTTCAAATTCGTGTCGTTTCGTCAAATTAATAGAAAAATAATTCAACAATATTATGCAATATTTCTATATGCTTTTCGAATTAATATCAAGGACGTGTTGAAAGCGAGGTTGGAGAGGGATGATACGACGTGAAAAAACTTTCTGAAGTTAGCACAACTTCAGAAAACTTTTCCGCGTCGTATCGTTCTATTGTACATTTCATTTTGAACACCTATACATAACTACATTATCACGAAGTTTAGTTTTTAACACTAACAACCATTGTTTTGTGTCCTTGTAAAATAAAATGCATTAATAAATGTAAGAACTCTTTCTTACCCGCGTATTTTCTGCTTTTGTGATGTGCATTGGCAGTGCACTCAGAATAGCCAACGTAATTTTAACTTTTGTTCGTTCGTGCATCAGCTGATACAGGATTTTGTAAATGGCACTTTGTTTGTTTCGTAAACATTAAGTTGCCACTCACTGACTGTCAGAAAGTGGCCTTCTTATACCGTATGGACCATACCAACCACTAAATACATAGTTCCAAAACGTTATGCACCGCGAATCGAACCCAGTTCCCCGTGTGCGAGACAAAACACTATCCAATGTAGCACCGCAATTTTAAAGTTTTTAGTGCTACGTAAAAATATATCTGACAAATGTACCCGAGTAACGAACGGGTGTAACAAAAATTCAAAAAACAATCCTTAAAAACTGTTTTACTATGTTTCAAATTTCTTTCAATTGCCCAGAACATACACCACAACGATATAGTTGCATATTTCACAATCAATTTTCGTAAGGCCCCTTAGTTTTAAAAATAATAAAACGAATAGGGAGGAACCCTCTAGCTAATTTCTGTGGAATGGAAACTCGCCAGTTTAATCTTTTGTAAATTTAGTTTTAATTGTATTTACAACACGCGTTAACTTCACAATATATCTGTAATAATATCACGCGAAGACGGACGATTTCAAATCACACAAATCATGTGGCACGGTACTAAGGATTTCTTCCCGACTAGTACCAAACTTGCATAACAGAATGTCAAATTTGAAGAGTACAGTGGCTTAATGAAAACAGATTATGCTACAAAGTAATCAACAAGATGACATCACAGAGTACTGGAGCTACGGACACACAAACCAGATGTTAAATTATTATTTTTTTTCTGCAACACATTTTCTGACGTCACCGAGTACTTACGCAAATGTTACCCCCCTGCCTATTCGAATTGCGTACCCTGTNACAGAATGTCAAATTTGAAGAGTACAGTGGCTTAATGAAAACAGATTATGCTACAAAGTAATCAACAAGATGACATCACAGAGTACTGGAGCTACGGACACACAAACCAGATGTTAAATTATTATTTTTTTATTATTTCTATTTTTAAATCGGGATGCGCTTACATCTCGTGGGGTAACAGGAGGCTCCGGCGGGTGAAAGTGTTATGTAGTATGTAGTAAAGTTGCTCTGTCTCAATTTGCTTTCTATAATTGTTAAAGAATGAGAGCCGCCTAATTTTAATACCTACAATTAAAG
Source organism: Clitarchus hookeri (assembly GCA_002778355.1). Classification (NCBI taxonomy): domain Eukaryota; kingdom Metazoa; phylum Arthropoda; class Insecta; order Phasmatodea; family Phasmatidae; genus Clitarchus; species Clitarchus hookeri. Next base: position 335,080 of record NQII01002222.1, read on the forward strand.
AGAAAATTGTTTCATTTATCACAGTTGTTGGTATATTAAAATTCTAAGCTTTCATAATGACTCCCCCCCCCCTCCCCCCGGCCAACAATTACCAACAAGTTTCTAAACATGAGAGCTCCCGTAGAACAGCGCCACACCACAATCTACAGACTGTTTCCTGACAAAAAAAAAAACTAGCGTCAATGAGGTGTGATTTTTAACTTGAACACAGTGTGTATATTCAACCGCACTCGGAAGTTACCGTCTAAGGCCAAAATAAAACATATTTATTGACTATTATTTCAAATGAGAGAGCTTCCAAACGTGGTCACTCTACCGTGAATGGCCTATACTTGTAGCTTAACTGAACTGAAGTGTAAGGTGAATGCGAGATCGCAAGGACGGAGCCTGCACGCGACTCACCCAGCAGGTCCGCAGGGCGATGCCTCGAGCGCTGACATTCCATGGAGGCACTGACACAGGCACTATCACTCGTCACCGCTCCCGCACACAAACCGCCGCGGACGCCGGCACTCTCGCGACTGACTGACGGAACGAGAGCGGGCGGCGCGCGAGGCGCCACACTTCGCTGACGGCACTGCCAACCGTCGCCCCTCCTAGCGCGGGCGGGTGGCTCCCCTGCCCCCGCTAATTACGAGCAGTCGCGCCGAGCGCAGGCGGAGCGTTGCCGCGAGTCCGCTGTGGCCCTCCTGCTACGTCACAGCAGCTGCGATGCGAAGTTTACCCATCCGACCACTTGCAAACCATTACAATGCTTGACGAGCCACATTCAATCCTTTCAGAGTCGTCGCCCACTTACCTATACGCAGTCAGTTTATGTCAAACTGAAATTGCACATATACTATACTACAAAATATACATTATACAATATACATTATACAATATACATATTACATTATATATTATACTATATATTATACTATATTTTACAATATATACTACACAATATATACATATAATATATATGTATTGTTTCAAAAAAGATAGGCACTGCTTAAAGGATGTATAATACGTAATGTGAAGGAAATAATGTTAATAGACATATGGCCGATTCTGCTTCCCTTTCGCGTAATCGTCCTCCAAACCAAGGGCTGGGGGGGCGCTTGCTAAGGCAGACCTCTGTATCGCCATATATTATATCTTTGACTGAAGTTTGCAGGATTATCCTGCAATCACGCCTGCCAGGATTGACCTTGTCGCAGCTGGCCACAAATCACTTCAGCGGCATCAAGACAATGGCACTCAAATCTAAACCGGTCGATATGCAAATGAGAATGAAGTNTGAATGAAGTGACGAGTTTTTGTGCATACAGCTGCTCTGCTGCCCTTCGCCTTTAGTTCGGTTGTCCCTGCCAGCTAACGACGGACATTTCAAAGGGGATCAAATTTAGCTCCAAGAGAAATTTAGTTTTTATTTATTGACTGTCCATGACGTCACTTGGACGTCATAATAGCCACCATCGCGCCTCCACAGTTTCTAGTTTTGAGCACGTTATATATTTTACTAATTTAAATTTCTCTCTCCATTCAAAATAATCCTAAACCTTATTAAACGGGAAACGCAATGTTGTAACAATCTACTGTTCTACACAAAGACAATAACAATTAACATAAAAAATAAATAGCTTGTTCTAGCTACTTACCTTCATGCAGTGTTTGGGTTGTATACGCATTTGATTTTTTTCCTTTTCTCTGATGTGTATTGGTTTGATTAAATAATGTATAAATGCGTGTGAAACTGGCACGTCTAATCATTTCAATGGACGGCTTGTAAGATGATTTGTGAATTCAATGTACCGTACTGAAATTATCAAAATCAATTATTTGATCGCGTGAAAGGGCCTTAAAACTTTCAGTCATAGCATCCACTGCATAATACGTTGCAATGCGAGCGAGTTTAGGACCTGGACCTGACTCGGCAAAGGAAGCACCATCCAATAAAGTAAGCCCGTCACATGCGGTAGATTTCACTTGCTGCCGTATTCATTAGCAATGTTTATCCACGGGACACGGTTCTAAAAAAAAAAACACAGCGAGTTCTTGTTAACAGTCGCCAACAAAAACCGAATTTAGGATGTTACTGCAATGTCTCACACGAGTATTATACATAATTTTTGTCTGAATACGCCACTGCTCTTAAAACATTCCTCTGGCACAATATATTGTGCGAAACTGGCAGCGCTCATCGGCCACAATTCCCATTCATTTTAAGCAACTGGATTAACTGGGAAGTTTTGAAGAAACTATATATATCCCTGCTCGTTACTGCTCTTGCCAACAGTACTATAAGAAAAAATATATATATCCCTGCTCGTTACTGNTCGCAGCTGGCCACAAATCACTTCAGCGGCATCAAGACAATGGCACTCAAATCTAAACCGGTCGATATGCAAATGAGAATGAAGTGACGAGATTTTGTGCATACAGCTGCTCTGCTGCCCTTCGCCTTTAGTTCGGTTGTCCCTGCCAGCTAACGACGGACATTTCAAAGGGGATCAAATTTAGCTCCTAGAGAAATTTAGTTTTTATTTATTGACTGTCCATGACGTCACTTGGACGTCATAATAGCCTCCATCGCGCCTCCACAGTTCCTAGTTTTGAGCATGTTATATATTTTACTGATTTAAATTTCTCTCGCCATTCAAAATAATCCTAAACCTTATTAAACGGGAAACGCACTGTTGCAACAATCTATTGTTTTACACAAAGACAATAACAATTAATATAAAAAATAAATAGCTTGTCTAGCTACTTACCTTCATGCAGTGTTTGGGTTGTACACACATTTGATTTATTTTCCTTTTCTCTGCTGTGTATTGGTTTGATTAAATAATGTATAAATGCCTCTGAAACTAGCACGTCTAATCATTTCAATGGACGGCTTGTAAGATGATTTGTAAATCCAATGTACCGTACTGAAATTATTTAAATCAATTATTTTATCGTGTGAAAAGGGCCTTAAAACTTTCAGTCATAGCATCCACTGCATAATACGTTGCATTGCGAGCGAGTTTAGGACCTGGACCTGACTCGGCAAAGGAAGCACCATCCAATAAAGTAAGCCCGTCACATGCGGTAGATTTCACTTGCTGCCGTATTCATTAGCAATGTTTATCCACGGGACACGGTTCTAAAAAAAAAAACACAGCGAGTTCTTGTTAACAGTCGCCAACAAAAACCGAATTTAGGATGTTACTGCAATGTCTCACACGAGTATTATACATAATTTTTGTCTGAATACGCCACTGCTCTTAAAACATTCCTCTGGCACAATATATTGTGCGAAACTGGCAGCGCTCATCGGCCACAATTCCCATTCATTTTAAGCAACTGGATTAACTGGGAAGTTTTGAAGAAACTATATATATCCCTGCTCGTTACTGCTCTTGCCAACAGTACTATAAGAAAAAATATATATATCCCTGCTCGTTACTGCTCTTGCCAACAGTACTATAAGAAAAAAAATATATATCCCTGCTCGTTACTGCTCTTGCCAACAGTACTATAAGAAAAAATATATATATCCCTGCTCGTTACTGCTCTTGCCAACAGTACTATAAGAAAAAATATATATATCCCTGCTCGTTACTGCTCTTGCCAACAGTACTATAAGAAAAAATATATATATCCCTGCTCGTTACTGCTCTTGCCAACAGTACTATAAGAAAAAATATATATATCCCTGCTCGTTACTGCTCTTGCCAACAGTACTATAAGAAAAAATATATATATCCCTGCTCGTTACTGCTCTTGCCAACAGTACTATAAGAAAAAAAATATATATCCCTGCTCGTTACTGCTCTTGCCAACAGTACTATAAGAAAAAAAATATATATCCCTGCTCATTACTGCTCTTGCCAATAGTACTATAAAAAAACGCTGGCCAGTTTCAATGGAAATGGAATACACTCGAGTTAAGAAAAACAATGTATTTATTTAAAAGGGAGAGTTTGTTGGGGAAAAAAAAAAAAATTCATTACTGCTGACCACGTTATTTTGACAAATATTGTATTGGCTATGAATGAGTCATCGTCGTACGTCGTCTTTAGGCTACGATACTTACGGCACGAACTAGCCAACATGTTCGGCGGGAGCAAAGAAGTGTGGCGAAACTGCGCCGCACCGTTAGTAGGCCACATCTCGTCACGAGCAATTTTACTGCAGTCTGTTACGGAGAAGACAACTGTCGTTCGTCGCACCGAGTTAACGGAATTATTTCGTTTGAAACGTAAAGAGGGCAGGTACACAGTTCGGTACGAAAAACACATGGAACATAAATCATCGCTAAACGCAAATGAAGCCTGCGAAGTTTCGGAAGCCAACGTGGTAGGAATGTAAGGGCTTAACGCCTCGTTCGAGGATAAAACTGCTCAGGAAAGCAGGAGCGGGGAAAGTAATCTGCCACGGCCTGTAGTAAGGAAACACAGCGGTATTCGCCTGGAGTGATTCCGGGAAACCATGGAAAACCGTAATTGGGATGGCCGGACCGGGTTTCGAAAGGAAGCCAGCGTGGGAGAACTAAGAAATGTCAGAACTAGGTGACAGTCGTCTACGAACAAATATTTTGCCAGGGTGATGCATTTGTGTCCGGCAATGTGTCCTGTGAATGTGTAACCCACATTTCACCGAGGCCCAAGACATGCTAAAAGTGTGTAACTGGCAGCTGCATGCGTGTTACGCACCGGAGCACGCGGGGTGGTCCCACAGCCGGAAGCCGCCCAGACTCCGTTAACTAGCTGGTGACGCCACGAAACCAGTATGCGTGCACCCCGCATGAGAGCGCAACAATGTAATGTGCCATAAAGTTGAGGAGCGAGCAGCTAGGATTGTGGGGAAGCGGCCATCGCGCCCATAATTCGCGACGGGCACGTAAAACCCTCAGTAGGCTGCTGGATCGTTAGTGTAACTAATGAGCAGAGAAACAATATAAGAAATGAAAATGTGTGACACGACGGTATAGAAAAGTTGCATCATGCTGCTGATGATTATATCAAGATGCCGGCTGATTACACATGTGACGCTATATATCTTATCAGGTGTACAACCTTGCTTCAACCGTTTTTTTTCCAACACTTGAGGCTTTATTGTTAAAACGTGATTACATATTTATGATTAAAAGTACTGTCCGTCGCTAGCCACTACTTTGTCCNGGCTTTATTGTTAAAACGTGATTACATATTTATGATTAAAAGTACTGTCCGTCGCTAGCCACTACTTTGTCCCATGTTTCTTGGCAATTTTCGGATACCATTTCGAAAAAACGATGCGTCTTTTGAGGCGACCCACGAATCGATCCATTTTTTGACTTCTTGATACGAGCGGAAATGCTGATCGGCCAGACCGTGTGCCATCGATCGAAACAAATGATAGTCGGAAGGAGCAACGTCTGGAGAGTACGGCGGGTGGTGTAAGACCTCCCATTTCAGCGTTGCCACGTATGTCTTGACCGGTCTTGCGACATGTGGCCGAGCATTGTCATGCTGGAGGATAACTTTGTTGTCTCTCTTTCTTTGTACTGTGGCCGTTTCTCCTTCAAAGCTCGGCTCAAACGTATCAATTGCGTTCGATATCGATCCCCTGTGAAGGTTTCACTCGGTTTTAACAGCTCATAAGATACCACACCGAGGTGACCTTGGCGCCGTGCATATTCGGTCTGGCCGTCGACGTGGAGGTATGTCCGGGCATTCCCATGGTTTTCTGCGCTTGGGATTATCGTAGTGGACCCATTTTTCGTCGCCGGTCACAATGCGATGTTGAAACCCTTCCGATTCTGTCTTTGAAGCAGCTGTTNTTCCGATTCTGTTTTTGAAGCAGCTGTTAACAAGCAAAGAAACGCCGTTCAACATCTCTCGGTTGCAACTCGTACGGAACCCAATTTCCTTGCTTCTGAATCATTCCCATGGTTTTGAGGCGTTTTTAAATGGCTTTTTGCGTCACTCCCAAAGATTCTGCCAATTCTTCTTGCGTTTGGCACGAGTCTTCATCAAGTAATCCCTCCATTTCGGAATCTTCGAAACATTTATCTCTTCCACCACCATGCCGGTCCTAGACGTCAAAATCACCACTATTAAAGCGTTGAAACCACTCACGACAGGTTCATTCACTAAGAGCAGCCTCGCCGTACATTTTCTTAAAATGGAAGTGTGTGACATTATTGATCTACATATTTCCACCAGCACTTACCGCTGCAGTCATCGATCGAAAAACGGCGAAAGCAAAGTTGTACACCTGATAGATGAAAAACAACCTTTCCTAACAGCAATGTCAATAAAATAATAGATAGACAAAAATGTAAAAGATGATTATGGTATAGGCTTTTCACGGTAAAGTGAACACTTTTGAAAGCAATCACAATTGGAATAATAGCCAATAAATATATTTTATTGTAGCCATAGACGTTAACTTCTGAGTGCAGTGGAATACACACACTGTGTTTATTACTTATATTGCAATATTTATTTCAGAAAGGGGGTTAAAGGATAAAAAATGGCTGAAGTAACTAAAGCTTCAAAAGTGCTCACTTGACCAGGAACAGCATATAGGAACGTTGTCCCTGACCAGATGCGGGGATCGTGTGGGTTCCCACGCAACAGTTTGCAGAGACTGTCGGGGTTGGCGACCGGCTACTAGAGCGGCTACCAGAGCCCGTAGACGGTAGTGCCTGAGCATCAGGCGAGGGGCGGGAGGGGCGTAGCCGCATCATGGGTCGAGGGAGACCAGGAAGTAGTCCCGAGTAAAAGGGGTAGGAGAAAAAAACACCAGACGTCTTTTCACAGAGGCGGCTGCCGACCGCCGAAGCCCCCGTCGAACCATGTGGGCCGGGCCGCAGGGCAGGGGGATAAAAAAAAACCCAACAGGCGTGGCTGCGAGGGCCCAGCCGACGGCTGCACACGCAGACTCGTAACCAGCGACGACATCGACCGCCGAGTAGCTGCGTGCGCCGCGCCGCACTGGCTTTAAGGCTGTTGCCGCGTTTGAAATCAGCGAGATCCGGGTATAGGGAAATACATGTTACAGAAATTCGTTTTTTTAAGCCAATTTTGAAGATATAAACATTAAACAAAAACCAAAATGGGAAAAATGATACTCTCGAGCTCTGTATCGAAGCAAATATAACAATTTGTTTTTCAGTAATTTGTTTTATTTAATTATTAAGGTTTCTGATTTTTCTAGGAAACAGGCTATATACATTAATGTTTAAAAAAAAAGGCTTTGATAGCAAAGAAGTGCGTTTTTTTTCTGCTCAAAAAAGTTCACGGTTGTATATGTATATCTTTAACAGGAACGCTTGAAAACAGAATTATACAATACGAGTATAAAAGATACCTCAACTTTGAAGGTCTATAATATCAAAACCAAGCAACCTACAACCTTGGTCGACCAATCAAATGAACCGTGGAACTGGGAAGTTTGTTTACCATATCTTCATAAATGTTCAATGTGACCACCACGAGAGGCCCGAACGACATCTACGCGATAATCAAACTCGTTCACGCGGTGAGTCACTACAGTTCAAGGAGTGTGGCCAAGCAATATTGCACTATTGAAGGAAAATAGCATGAATTCCCATGTATTAAAACACTTATGACCCATTTGAGGTTTATAGTCTAATGCCAAGCCGGCATAAAGTTGGCCAACAGCTAGCATGGTCCCGGCACCATTACTGGTTCTTAAGTGGTACCACTTAACCAGCCATACTCTACATAACTGGCCCAGGTGTAGTGAACACAAATGGCCTAAGTATGGTCCATATGCTTCCAACAGCGATGGCCCATCGATATACAACTTCACAGCCATCAGATGGGCTGCTAACAGCAATGCTTTCTCGATATGTTAAACATTATATGTTAAAAATAAATATTTTCATACTCACTCTTTACTAATCCTTGATTTTAATTTTCGTTTAACTAATTGCCGAGAAGGCGTGGACGCGAAATCACGCGGTTCGGTGATAATCAAGCATGCTAACCATTAATCCACAGTGTACTATGCCGATGGGATGAAATAATTACAAATATATTAAAACTTGAATTGTTAACAAACATTAACATTATATAAATTGCACCAGTTATTCCATACCCTTAATTTACCATACGGCCAATTCAGTATTTAAAAAGTTCCAGGTAAATAAATAACCAGTGTCATTAAGAGAAAATTTCCTACCTGAATCGCTATTTTAACCCAAAAAACTTATCTTTAATGTAATTTCTTGCAATGTATGTTACCTGGATGCCGTATGTCTGTTTTTAATCGCAGTCTGCATGTATTAATATTTTCGTAGTGTGAAACAACAAAAATCCTTCATAGTTAATTTGCTCAAGGTATGTACTTTTTTTTTATCTCGCATTTCAATTATATGCATTCATACATGCAAAACAAGTATACATCAAGTTATTCGATACCAGCCATGAAGTCACAGCAAATGCTGTATTTACTGTATTTTGCCATATATTCCATCACTAGATATTTACACATAGTCTACTCATTGTATCATGCGATCTGTATTTATAATATTAGACAAATATATAGTGCATTGAAGATGGCTGCCCAAGCTTTCACTAGCAATGTGTATAGGTTATGTGCGGCCAGTACTGGAACACAGTTAGTAGGCCATTTATGGACCATTAGTAGTTCACCTACTCTCAACAGTCAGTTTCATTTCCATCAACATCCCATCAAAGTGCCACAAATGGCATGCTAAATGTCCCGTTGCCAGCAGTTAACCATAACAGGGCCAGTTGTGTAGATCGATAAGTTTTCTGGGTCAGCAGTAATCCAACAATGCTATCAGTAAGACCACAGACCGGCCGACTGTGTTTTGCTACTTAGGTTTTGAGTCAATAATACTTCAGATTTAAAACTTTGAGTAAATAAAATATTCGGCAAAATGTTTGAAAATTTGATCATCGATAGAGCTCTTACTCGCCGTCCGTCACTGAAAAGTAAATCAATGGGTTATATTTATTTTGTACTTTATGATACGATTATGCGTGTAATTTAGTATCATTTCGTATAACGTGTTTAATTAAGCATAGGAACTAATTATGAATGATACCACTAAAATAATTTACACGCTATAGGTTTTAACGCCGGGCACAATCTTTCAAAATGGCGGCCATTTTAATATTTAGGGCGATATGTCATATCTCGGAAACCATTCAACCGATTTTAACCAAATTTTGTATTCTGACAGCGCAAGTTGTACGCATTAAATTTAGAGGTGAATATGTCCAGGCGGCCCGGTGTGGCAGAAGACGTGAACGAAACATCAAGTAAAGAAGAGGGTCTGACTGTACGACGAACGCGTTATTTCTATATATAGTTTATTATGCGTGTCAGTTCGCGTACCAAAGTAACTGGTGGCATGGACTTTAGAAGGCACGCAAGGCCCAAGAGCCTGGGATGGAGCAGATTTCAACAGAGAAGAGGACGTCGAGTTGTTCAATATTTTATTTTCAATGGTTCCAAGAGCATATTTGTCGATTATTTTTAACGTCAGCGTTCAGAATTACGTCAGAAAAGTCTTCGCAATTATTTCATAGACAGCAGAGAAACTTGAGCGCTTTTTTTCAAAAAGTCTCTGTTTTTTAGTGACTTTAATAATATTTTACTCTTTGCCGAAATTAAGACTTATTTCCATTATTGAACTGAGCTAACTAGGTAAACTATTACATTGTTTAACTTTTTTTTTCACTTGGTATAATGTAATTCAGTTTAAAGCAAATTTTGAGGAAGTTTGGCTAGTGTTACCAATGGATTTTTAAATAAATAATTCATTTTCATCACATCTGAATTTTCTTTGATTTTAATCGTTCTGAAGTTATAATTTTTCGGTAATTTCCGGCTAGATAATTTTTTATTTAACTAAACTCTATCTTAACACACTCTGTTTGTTTCATTGCGTAATGCCGTACCTATTTTTCTTTTGTTCAGTACAGATATTCTAGTATGCCAGTTATCANGTTATAATTTTTCGGTAATTTCCGGCTAGATAATTTTTTATTTAACTAAACTCTATCTTAACACTCTCTGTTTGTTTCATTGCGTAATGCCGTACCTATTTTTCTTTTGTTCAGTACAGATATTCTAGTATGCCAGTTATCAGTTGGGCGTCTCATTTCACAAAGGCGAGTTTGGTCATTNCAGTTGGCCGTCTCATTTCACAAAGGCGAGTTTGGTCATTGCAAGTAATTTATGTATATCTATCTTTAAGGGTTTTGTTTTCACGTGTATTCCTAAGCCAGGCAGGCTTATAAGCTTTAATTATATTATCACCTAGTCTAGCAGGGTAACATACGTATACTTACATTCACACACGACCCAAGAATATATACGTTACATTACATTAACATGACCCACCACTTGAATATATACATATACAAACAGAATGGTCTGACACAGATAGATTGCTCGGTACTCAAATATGGGAGTCATTATTGTGTATGTAGTTTATAACCATTCTAAATAAAATTTTGGTCGGCTATCAACTTCTTTCGCTGTAAAAAATGCATGAGAAGAATAAAAAAAAGTTTAATAAATCACAACCTGACAGAAAATATTTTATTCCAGTTTTCTCTGTTACTAACTAAATTAATTTCAGCAGGTAGAATTTAAAATAAAGCAGTGGCTTTTCAGAATACAGGTTAATATTAGAACTTGTCATATTTTGCAGTTGCTATATTTTCAAAACTCATTATCACAACATCTCATTTACTACGGTAGGGCCTACCTAAAGTTTCCGCTGTAGGGTGGTTCGGTCATCAAGGTGACCGATACGTGGTCGAGAGGCCTGAGTCACAACTAAGCCGCCGCGCCGATAGTGCGAAAAGTCTCGTGTGGGCCGGGGTATTTGCCGAGAGCCTTATTCTCTACCACGAACGCTAAGATGCTTCACTAAGCAGTTAGCTTTGCTTCGAACCTTAGAGATAACGTTTCATAATATGTCGTGAGCGAGTCTATCCAATTATTTGCTTCTGACGCTAAAATTTGCTGCTTTCGAAGTGGTGCTAAAGGAAGAAGGTTGTCCTCAAAGGTAGACGACGGTTTAATGTTCTTTTAACTCTAAATAAAAATTTTTAATTGATGATGACAAAATTGATTATTTAATAGATATGTACGTCGTTGTGTTTTTCTGCCAGCAGCTAAGTTACGACTATACTAAGTTTTTCAATTTTTAAAATGTACTTTAGTTCCTTGATTCTCACCATTTCCAAGTACAATTTATAGTGAAAAATATCAATGTTTGTGAATTTCCCAGCGATAATTAATGAATAAGTGCCCTTAAAAACAAAAATGTTTAACCACGTACCAAATGATAGACTTGACAAACGGTATTTTAAGAAATAGATTAAGTATATTAATTAATGGCACATTTAGTTGCCTATGAACGCATGTGCTCTTCTAAATCCGTGAATTCGAACAGCGAAATTCTACTGACTGAATATATAGTTATTTTGATGCCAATGACCTGTGAATATGCGGAACTCACTTTCGATAAGTGATATGAAGCAGCAGTATTATTAAATATCAATCAGTGTACATCATTGGTAATTTTATGGACTCGAATCACTGATATAATCATTAGTCTGTAAGTTATTTCAGTTGATAATGTTTCACTGCTTTGCAGTCGCATTTCCCTGGTTTGAAGCAGTTATCACTGATTAAATTTCAGAACGTGTACAGATCTCGAAATAAAAAGGAAAAGTTACCGTCTGAACATAATAAGTTAATCTGTAGAGTGGTTAAAGGTGCGCTGATTGGATACGGCAGATACACTTGGTTCCTTAATATTTATATCAAATTCCAGATCATCACAATCATTTAAAGTTGCTCTCGAAGTTTATACATCAAAAATAAAAAATACGCTAGGTTAAGTAGTATTTATTACTGATTTTATAAATAAAGTTTTGGCGCTGGCTTAATTAGTTTAATGGCAACCATATTTTTCTCACTGTGGGCACTGGGAATTCGTGTACCCCCGTCGGCGAATTTAAACTAAGTGGGCGATAAACACTAGCAATAATGTATTACTAACTTTGTTTTTATTAACCTTTTATAAACTTCATGAGCTTTGTAAATCAGTTAATTCTTTATATCAACAAAAATCTGTTTAAAGGGCCTGCAGTTGCTACACAAATAACCATTTAATTTATTTAATACGACATCACGACACTGTTTCTTAAATTTTCTTAAACCCTATTAGTATGAGCTGGTATCACCATCACTGTATTGGCATGAGTTACGTCCCTATTTCTTAAATATTGTTAACTGCATTCTGGCGCAATGACATTCACGTTGGTTGTGTTTGTTTACAGTCCATTTTTATGTTCAGTTAACAATAGCTATTGCTGTCATCTGTAAAACGTGTTTACAAAATAAGTATAACAGTTTGCACGGGTCATTAATTCTAGAATAGTTCTTGTAAACATATAAATGTAAAATCATTAGACGTACTGTTTTTTTTATTTTTATAAAAGTCAAACATTTACTGTTGAATTTACGCAGCGTACAAATTTCTTCATTAGTTTGCTTCGCGTTTGCGACGAACGCGAGAACAAAACTTCTTGCAACTTCCGAATCTGTCTCGATGCTAAGTAGTTTGCATATTATGGATCAACATAGCTTAGGTGGATTAAAAGCTTGCTGAGTGTGGATTGCAGGTGCGTGGGGCTGCACCTATGCACGCCTTCAACCTGCCCAGCAGCAGGCGGCCGTAACCGGGCGAGGCGGCACAACGGTAACACGTCTTGCTTTTAAACTTTATTTTTTTTTTTATGAACGACCAAGGGACAGGCTGTGGGTCAAAGTCCACCACCTGCTGTGCGTCTAGAGTCCATTAAACTTACTCTCAGAAAGTTCGCCTGCAAGTCTGTGAGCTGCAACTTATACTCGAAAATGCAACCTGCACAAGAGGACATGGAGGACGAACCAGGCAGCCACGTTAAGGGTGTAGTTGCCTGGTTAGAAAGCAGTGATAATTTGGTATACGGAAATATATGTTAATAAAATTCTGTTTTTTTTAAAGCCAATTTTGAAGATTATAAACTTGAAACAAAAACCAAAGTGTGAGAAATGATACTCTCAAGCTNTTTCTTCATTAGTTTGCTTCGCGTTTGCGACGAACGCGAGAACAAAACTTCTTGCAACTTCCGAATCTGTCTCGATGCTAAGTAGTTTGCATATTATGGATCAACATAGCTTAGGTGGATTAAAAGCTTGCTGAGTGTGGATTGCAGGTGCATGGGGCTGCACCTATGCACGCCTTCAACCTGCCCAGCAGCAGGCGGCCGTAACCGGGCGAGGCGGCACAACGGTAACACGTCTTGCTTATAACTTTATTTATTTTTTTATGAACGACCAAGGGACAGGCTGTGGGTCAAAGTCCACCACCTGCTGTGCGTCTAGAGTCCATTCAACTTGCTCTCAGAAAGTTCGCCTGCAAGTCTGTGAGCTGCAACTTATACTCGAAAATGCAACCTGCACAAGAGGACATGGAGGACGAACCAGGCAGCCACGTTAAGGGTGTAGTTGCCTGGTTAGAAAGAAGTGAGAATTTGGTATAGGGAAATATATGTTAATAAAATTCTGTTTTTTTTTTTAAAGCCAATTTTGAAGATTATAAACTTGAAACAAAAACCAAAGTGTGAGAAATGATACTCTCAAGTTCTGTATCGAGGCAAATATAACTATTCGTTTTTCAGTANCTCTGTAGCGAGGCAAATATAACTATTCGTTTTTCAGTAATTTTTTAATTAATTATAAAGTTTTCTTATTTTTTGCAGGAAACAAGACTATACATTAATGTTACAAAAGGTTTCGATAGCAACNCTGTATCGAGGCAAATATAACTATTCGTTTTTCAGTAATTTTTTAATTAATTATAAAGTTTTCTTATTTTTTGCAGGAAACAAGACTATACATTAATGTTACAAAAGGTTTCGATAGCAACGAAACACGCATTTTTCTGCTAAAAAAAATGTAATATATATGTAACAGGAATGCCAAAAAATCGCATTTCATTACCATGTATTTCCTTATACTAAATTCTCAACCAGGCAACAGCCTCAAGGCTCGGCTTCACCTATTATGCAGAAATTCTTCGTTTGTGTGTTATAATTTCGGTTTCAGAAGTATTATTGGAAATGTTTGATTACAGGAAATTTAAAATTTACTAGTGTACAATACTTTTGTATCTAATTTTCACTGTGTGTTAGTTCCTGCTTGCAAAAAGGCAGGAAATTACTGATATAATATAAATATGCCCCAGACTGATTACAACAAACGGAACACACACAATTAAAATTACGCACAAAAAATATTAAACGATTCGTAAAACGTAAATTTTCTATAATCGTATGTTGTCATTACTTACAATTAATCCGAAATTATGACGCAAAAACGAAGGAGTTCTGCCAAAGGGGTGAAGCCGGGCCTTAAGAAGAACATTCCCCGCNTTTTGCAGGAAACAAGACTATACATTAATGTTACAAAAGGTTTCGATAGCAACGAAACACGCATTTTTCTGCTAACAAAATGTAATATATATATGTAACAGGAATGCCAAAAAAATCGCATTTCATTACCATGTATTTCCTTATACCAAATTCTCAACCAGGCAACAGCCTCAAGGTTCGGCTTCACCTATTATGCAGAAATTCTTCGTTTGTGTGTTATAATTTCGGTTTCAGAAGTATTATTGGAAATGTTTGATTACAGAAAATTTACAATTTACTAGTGTACAATACTTTTGTATCTAATTTTCACTGTGTGTTAGTTCCTGCTTGCAAAAAGGCAGGAAATTNTTTTGCAGGAAACAAGACTATACATTAATGTTACAAAAGGTTTCGATAGCAACGAAACACGCATTTTTCTGCTAAAAAAAATGTAATATATATGTAACAGGAATGCCAAAAAATCGCATTTCATTACCATGTATTTCCTTATACTAAATTCTCAACCAGGCAACAGCCTCAAGGCTCGGCTTCACCTATTATGCAGAAATTCTTCGTTTGTGTGTTATAATTTCGGTTTCAGAAGTATTATTGGAAATGTTTGATTACAGGAAATTTAAAATTTACTAGTGTACAATACTTTTGTATCTAATTTTCACTGTGTGTTAGTTCCTGCTTGCAAAAAGGCAGGAAATTGCTGACATAATATGAATATGCCCCTGACTGATTACAACAAACGGAACACACACAATTAAAATTACGCACAAAAATTTATAAACGATTCGTAAAACGTAAATTTTCTATAATCGTATGTTGTCATTACTTACAATGAATCCGAAATTATGACGCAAAAACGAAGGAGTTCTGCCAAAGGGGTGAAGCTGGGCCTTAAGAAGAACATTCCCCGCCATATTGAATCCTTGGTTTTCTAGCATGGTATATTTTTAAAAATAAAATTCCGCAAGTACCCTCTATACCCAACTAGCTATGACCTTATATCGCAGTACAAACAAGACAAGGGAACTGGTAGTCATAGTTACGTCACAATATTAATTCTGCCCGAATTTGATAAAATCAACATTGTGACGTAAATATGAGTTTGTAGTTTAGTCGTTATGCCTGTACTGCTATGTTAGGTCAATAGCTATAGGCTATTCATGGGAAAGTGAGCACTTTTGAATTGAGAGCACTTTCATTTGGAATAATAATCAATAAATATATTTTATTTAGCCTTGGACGTTGACTTTAGAGTGCGGTGGAATATACACACTGTCGTTATTACTTACATGGCAATATTTATTTTAAAAAGGTGGTTAAAGAATTAAAAAAAAAATGGCTGGTAGGAAAAAGTAACTAGGACCTCAAAAGTGCTCACTTGATCGTGAACAGCGTATAACTCGATATAGGGAAGCAATGCGCTGGCGGTAAAAATCGCGGGGTGTCGGTCGCATATAAGTCCACGGGTGCCTGCCGCAAGTCTGCCTCATTTTCAAATGATTTTCCACGAAGGTAATTGTNTCGGTCGCATATAAGTCCACGGGTGCCTGCCGCAAGTCTGCCTCATTTTCAAATGATTTTCCACGAAGGTAATTGTCGAGGGAATGGAGGAGGCGACAACCGCGGAGTGCGATGGATGAGACAGTGCCTCCCAGTGAAGTAGCTACATGATATCCCCGGCCACCCGCGGCCCGGTATTGTCGCGAAGTAGTGCACCGTTGTGACAGACCAGTGCTGGCTCCCGCTCCACTGCCCGTGGCACACGTTCAAACTGCTGCGAGCACAGGTCCGCGGTGACGGTTGGCAGCACAGGGTCCCGTGGCGACGACCGATGCCAGACGCGATTGGGAGCGTCATACGGGACTCAGTTTTCCTCGCCGACGAGCAACGAACAAACAGGCTGTGGGCACGTTGGCTTCCGACAGTTTATTGGGCATCAACCTGCTCGACTTAAAACAACACCTTCCCTATGCGATGCAGGTCAAGTCTGGCTATCGCCGCATGTTTCACTGCTGTCTTCCTCTATGGCCGCCTTCAGGACCTCGCCATAATCCTTGCCCACGCACTCAAACCTAATATGCCACATGATTTACATCAGCCTATCGTCTTTTTTCTACGACACAATTACTGATGTATTGTAGTTTTAAATTTTATTCAATACACTTAAATGTATCATAGGCCTAATCTGTAACGATACCGAAGGATTAAGTCAGTTTCAGTTAAGTAATTGTTCTGTGCACTTAATATTGCAGCCGTGGTTCACTTCACCATAAAAAATTGAAGAAAAAAAAATNAGTTAAGTAATTGTTCTGTGCACTTAATATTGCAGCCGTGGTTCACTTCACCATAAAAAATTGAAGAAAAAAAAAATGTGCTGACAACGAAAGAATTGGCGATGCTAGCAAACGTAAAACGTTATCTACGAATTTTTTCGTGGACGTGAATTTTCGTTACATTTAAAAACCACCACGAACTGGACTGCGGGGAGCAGAAACATTTTGTAGTAAAATCCAATCTAATCTTTCACAAAAAGGATTCATGACAACATTTGCTTNCTGCGGGGAGCAGAAACATTTTGTAGTAAAATCCAATCTAATCTTTCACAAAAAGGATTCATGACAACATTTGCTTTAACTGTGCATTGCCGTTTTTTACTACTTGCGCGATGGTGTACCTAATACTTCAAGCACGAATAAGTACCCAATCTATACAAATTATTTCGATTAATTACTTTCGTGAGAAAACTGTAATTTCTATGTCTAAATAATTTCTATTTTTAATGGAAATAATTGTTTTCGGATATATTTGGCATTTAGTTTACAAGGTCCGATTTTATATTTACTAATAAGTAAGATCTTGAAAGCATAGTTATTGTATAATTAGAACATTCTCACGTTATCTCCTAATGTTGTTGAAACCTTAGAGATAATGTCCTATTAAGAAGGCGCTGTACATTTTAACACGAGAGCAATAAAATGCGTCTACGAGGTGCGAGACAATACATACCTGTAGCTACCGTTGTGCTGGTGACCTTGAATATTAAACACACAGATGGAAGCCAAGTTATTATATTTTCCTTGTTTGCCTAAGTCCCAGAACTTGACCCATTCCGGTCAAACTCGTGGAGCCCACTGCAGTTTGTCACGGGCTCCCTTGCCCCTGGCTGTACCACCTGCCTGTTGGTCAAGATGTTCGTGGCTAGTCTCTGAGCTCACGTAGAAACACTGTGTGTGTGTGACGAATCCTTAAAATGGGCGGAGGAGGAGTTGAGAAAGCACACATTGCAGAACTGCATCGGCATTTTCCTGGAATGGGGGAAAAAAAACCACCTCTTCGATGCATCGCAGTCGGCCGGGATCAAAGTCGCGACCTCCCGGAGATGACAGCTACAGGTCGTGTGCCACGATACAATGTTTCGCGCACAAGTTCGGGCGGAAGCTTCTACGAGACCTACCCCAGCCTGCACGCAATCGAAGTATGGAGAACCTGTAATACGATACATGCCGCCACACAAGTAAACGCGAGTGCATCTGTTAAGATTTTACTTCAGCAAACATGGTTCAAGAACGCGCTTCACTTAAGACTTCTGCAGTATCCGTTTACGTGCAGAGTCCAATTATTTTGTTGCCATACCTGGAACTTTTTTTGTTAAACAGAACTGTTTGCCTTTAATTTTCACATGATACTATTAGCGCCAGAAAAAAAAAATTCGCGGGTTTTTATTTACTATTTATTCTTTTTTAACGGTCTTAACGCTGTTTTTCAAAACAAAATAAAATTACAACTATCGTCTATGCCACACTATTACCCCCTCTGACTTGCCACAATTTAAACTTAGAGAAAACCTTAATCCGAAAATTGCGCACGATCAATTACGAAAACTTCCGTGAAAACCATCCAAAACAGCGACCATACAAGCTTGCATATAATCTTCCAAGGAAACATCATACCGTGGCAAGTTGGGTGCGAATGCCATAACGAGCACTGTTCCAGTAATGAACGCTAATTTGAGAAATCGCAATCAACGCATGAAGCTGCACAAGACGTGGGCTTATCGTTCTCGGAAATAGCTGGTGGAACATTTCACGCGATTGTGAAGTAGGTTTATGTTCTCGCGAAGCTTCCTGGTCGGCGACGGTATAACTGGCGTCCTCCCGCGCGTGGAGCGCGCGTCACAGCGGCGTGAAAAATTCTGAAGTTTTTGAATGGGCGCTGCGTGAACTTTACGTGAAACACGGTACTGCCAGCCCATCCGTCCCACAAAGCCAATGACGAAAAAAAAGCTGAAATAAAAAAAAAAGTAACGCCAAATGACGACCTCACTGTCCGGCGAGTTTCCAATTTCGAATCCCGGTAAACCTCTAGCACTAATTTAAAAGGGGGCGCGTAAGTATTATTGTTAAAGGGGTATATNGGGGGGAATTCGCGTGTGCTGTCAAGCATGGTGTTTCCCTGCCAGCTGTTACTCCTCACATGTAAATCCATTAGTCATAACCTTGCAATAAAATGCAAATATTAAAAAAAAACTATTTTATGTGCATAAAGTCTTATTAAAACGTAAACGGTCAAGGTGAAAAATTGACTAGTAAAAAGCATTACAGTTTGTTTTAAAATAATTTTCACAGTAGAAAATGAAATTATTTTTAGCTTTATTTCCAAATCACGCAATTCTAGTTCTCAACATCCATAACATAGTCTATAAAAAATATTTCTAAGGGATGGGCACGTGATACCTGCCCCCCCCCCCTCACCCTTCGCCGCTCCACAATTTTATATTCGCACCCGGAAACCATGGATTCAGGGGAGGAATACACTTAAATCACGCCAGCTATCGCCTACAAAATGATGTGAAGTGCGTATGAGGGTGTCGGGAAGATCACACGCTGCATGTTCCTAACCGACTGACATTTGT
This sequence comes from Clitarchus hookeri, assembly GCA_002778355.1. Lineage (NCBI taxonomy): Eukaryota > Metazoa > Arthropoda > Insecta > Phasmatodea > Phasmatidae > Clitarchus > Clitarchus hookeri. The sequence continues at coordinate 354,439 of NQII01002222.1, forward strand.
CAGAGAAGACGAGTCTGGCTATCTTAACAAGAAGACAGCGCTGCCAAGTCTCTGTAGGCGAGCAAGACGCAAGTTAAATATAGACCACGGCACACAAGGCCGTCACTGTCTGAAACGCACTGCGACGAATAAAAAAAAAAACCTCCCAACAAACAGCGCGCTCTATTAGCCGCCGTGCCTGTAACGGCATTGCGTATCATTAACTGCCGCTTGCACAAATGTTCTCGCCCAATAGAGCACAAACGCTTTCCTGTTCTCGACACGCTGGGCATATGAATCATTGGAGAATCACCGAAAACGGCCAGCAGTAGGCAAAATCTCCCATACCGGCGGCCATGTATGGAACATTCCCAGGAAAATTATTTGTGTTATAAAAAGTAGAAACCATTAACTAAATGTACAGGCAGATCACAGTAAAGTGAGCACTTTTGAAATCAACCTCAGAAAAAAATATACTGGCCGTAATTTAGTTAAGTTGGCAACGAAGAAATAAAAATTGGTCTTAATAATTGACGTATTTCGAGCGTAATGTTCAAATTTATGTCCATTGAGGTTAGTGTTTGTTTTATTCACAGTGTACGGTCTATTCGCGGTATCTTCAAAAATTTTGAATCAAGACTTTAAAAAATCACCCCATGTACGTATGAAGTTTTTTTTTGTTTCCTAAACATACCATGTATCACAATGGTTTTATACTTCTGTTAACAAAAAAGGGTAATATTTTTTATTAAATTGAACTTTTACTTATATCTTATCCATAATTTATAGCATTTCATTTGCAATTTATATGAATACAACTACAGAGAAAATAGGTGTGCTGGCAATGCCTCGTAAGGAAATAGTTCGCATGTAAAATATTATTAAAATGAGTGCGCGCGAATGCGGTGCGTTGTCCCTTCGGCGTAATTCTCTAGACTTAAGTTAAAGCTTTGTTTGCATGAGGCGGAGGAATAGTTTGAAAGTAGAACTTCAGCAGGGTTTCAGAAAAGTTTCAAGTAACCGCGGACGGACTATAGTAATAATTTGCACGTAAGTTAGCAACACACCTATACGCTGTTCACGGTTATTTAAGCACTTTTGAAATTTACCATTGAAAATTATCACCGACCCTACCTGCATGTATTTTAACAGGCACACTGACTGGAAAGCGCCCAGTATAAATTTTGCAACGACGGGGGGAAAGTAGTTCCACGTATTAACGTCGAATTAAAAGTGTTAGGCAGACATTTGTGACTGAAATTAATTATTTTACCTTCTGTTTCTTTGTAATGCACACAAAGTGTATTAATTAGCGTAATTTTTTTTTTAAATTATTTACTTTTATAATAATTTCACAGTTTCACTTCGCCAACGCATGAATAAAGTGATCAGACCTATGGTAATTTTAATTTCGCGTTATGGTGGAAGAATACACAATGAGCATTACAGTAAGGCTTTCAAAAGTGCTCAGTTTACCGTGAACAGACTAAAACGAAGGAGTAATAAGGAGTATATAAAGGGCTACACCTGGACTCTGCGGTGAAAGAAATGGAAAACTACTGGTGGTTGATGCGAGGGAAGAGAGGAGGGGGTGGAGGGGGGATGCGGGTCAGGGCGGATCGAGGGCTGCGTGACGCAACGAAAGAGCCGCCGGATCGGCGATGCAGTCCGGTTCGGAACTGGCTCGAACTGCAAGGGCCATCGACCTGGCCGNAGAGAAAATAGGTGTGCTGGCAATGCCTCGTAAGGAAATAGTTCGCATGTAAAATATTATTAAAATGAGTGCGCGTGAATGCGGTGCGTTGTCCCTTCGGCGTAATTCTCTAGACTTAAGTTAAAGCTTTGTTTGCATGAGGCGGAGGAATAGTTTGAAAGTAGAACTTCAGCAGGGTTTCAGAAAAGTTTCAAGTAACCGCGAATGGACTATAGTAATAATCTGCACGTAAGTTAGCAACACACCTATACGCTGTTCACGGTTATTTAAGCACTTTTGAAATCTACCATTGAAAATTATCACCGACCCTACCTGCATGTATTTTAACAGGCAAACTGACTGGAAAGCGCCCAGTATAAATTTTGCAACGACGGAGGGAAAGTAGTTCCACGTATTAACGTCGAATTAAAAGTGTTAGGCAGACATTTGTGACTGAAATTAATTATTTTGCTTTCTGTTTCTTTGTAATGCACACAAGTGTATTAATTAGCGTACATTTTTTTTTCATTATTTACTTTTATAATAATTTCACAGTTTCACTTCGCCAACGCATGAATAAAGTGACCAGACCTATGGTAATTTTAATTTCGCGTTATGGTGGAAGAATACACAATGAGCATTAAAGTAAGGCTTTCAAAACTGCTTAGTTTACCGTGAACAGACTAAAACGAAGGAGTAATAAGGAGTATATAAAGGGCTATACCTGGACTCTGTGGTGAAAGAAATGGAAAACTACTGGTGGTTGCTGAGGGGGAAGTGGAGGAGGGGAGGAGGGGGGATGCGGGTCAGGGCGGATCGAGGGCTGCGTGACGTAACGAAAGAGCCGCCGGATCGGCGATGCAGTCCGGTTCGGAACTGGCTCGAACTGCAAGGGCCATCGACCTGGCCGCCCCAACGCGACCGACCCTCCCCGGATGCCGCGTCGCAACACTGGGCACAGCTGCTTCGCTGCCCTCCGCGTCCAACCACCCCCTCCCGCCATTCCAACAATCCTCCGACGTACCGTGCTTTTTAAAGGTGCCGCCTACCGGGAAGCGCAGGAGCAATAAGGGCGACAAAGCCACGCGCACCAAGTGCCCCGTCGCTCCTATGCGCAAGGCTCTAAACTGGCGTGCAGTATTCTTGTGTCTTACTGTGTGTACCTATGGAACTTCAAGCGGTGACCGTACATTTTTTTTGGTGCAAAGTCTGAAGAAAGTTCAGTGCACGTCCCTATAATAGTTTCACATGTTTCACACCAGAATTTTTATAAATATAACAGTGCGAATAAGCCGTTTTTAGCTTATGTTGGAGGGCTCGGAAATAATATTTATTATATGTGTGATTTTTTTTGGTGTGTTATTCGTACCTCGTCTGAAGTGTTTCCTTTTCGTATTCGGGTATAACGGAAACACTTTTAGCGGTTTCATTAAAAATAAAAATGCACAGACAGGTAGTTGGCGCACGTTAACACCGAAACTCCTCAACGCTATGCACGTTCTCTCGTCCAGTAATCAAAACAGCATTCACCAAACCGCATTCTCAAGAATGTTGAGTTGCTACTTATCAAGGGTCCTGCCTACGTCGAACTGTGCGTTTGGGGCCGAGAAGCGCTTTCTGACCATTTCAGCAGAGCCTGTTCTACTTCTTAATGAACTCCGCGTGTCTCAGAGTCTGATGCAGTACTCCATAGAAAGACACTACTATCCTAACAACTTGCTGCTTATTGCTCCGCTTTACCGTCGCCGTGTACGAGCATTCAAAAGCCGCCGGAAAACATTTTGTACATTTTTGGCACGTTGCATACTTTTTCGCTCTGATTTGGAACAATATTCGTTGTGTCTATACTACTGTGCAAGGCCAGTAACTGCCCTCTCAAATTGAATCAGTGAGAATTCAGCTAAATCAGTGAAAACAGTGAGAATTGAGCAACTGATAATCACTGCCAGATAACTAATTAATATAGTGGTTGAATTTCACTGATTTATCTGTGATTTTCCTACCGAATGTCAAGAATGTCACCGCTATAAATCACTTATTCAAAGTTAACTTGCTTGATTCGCCGGCCAGCAGTAGCTTATCAACTGACTTTCAGTGAAAGATTTTTCACTCATTGACATCACTGGTTCGGATTTAGAGGGTAGTTGGATATAACGGTACTTAGGGCATTTTCTTTTTTTAAAAAACAAACAAGCTAGAGAAACAAATAATCCAATATGGCGGAGGAAGGTTCTCCTTAAATGCTATTCGTACGTAGACGCTGCTCAAAATACTAAACCGTTTTTAAATGACAACTATACTGCAATTCTGCGCTCTGTTTGGAGTGGAGGCCTGTCCCGACGCCGTCCTTAAGGCCGCACAAGCCCCGCCATCTTGGATTTTCACTAATTTTGCCATAAATTCAATTTAAGAACGTTCGGCGAAATTTTTCGCACGACAACGCATAAATAATAATTTCTAAAGATTTATGAAACTATTACAACTCGTCTTAGTTTCTTAATTTTTGACTAGTGATACTGCCGGCAAGAAATAAGTTAACTTTTTTCTTGAGGGCGGTTACAGAAATGATCCTAGCAACAGTAGTTTAGCAATACATGTTTCAGAACATGCAAAAAAAAGCAGTGCCCTATGCCTTGTCGATGCCCAATATAAAATACAAAATCTGTGGTAAGTTACAACGAAAATTCCGTAAATTCAAGATGGCGGGAACTGGTCCCTCTTAATGGCGCTACCTAGTAAATAATTGTTAACACCTGAAGATCACGTCTGGTGATAGTAAAAATTGAGACGGTACCTCAAGTCTGCGATATGCATTCCCAGGAAGCTGAATTCCTCGCAAATAAAATTAGATGTGTAACAGCAGGATATTACACACGATGTAAGACAATATATTAAACAACAGAAGCTTAGAGATGATAGTTTATAGCGGGAAAAGTTGACAGTTTGCTACGATTCAACGTATTGTACACATGTCCGACAGTTTTCTTTCCTTATTGGCTGTCATGGATGTATGAAGCTACTACCCCATTTCACTGGGCCAATGAGGGTTCTGATACTATAAGATTGAACGTTAGTGATTGGTCTGCAAACAGCTTAGTTGAGTCAAAACCTCGTTCAATAAATCACGAAATACTAAACTAGTTAGAGTGTTAAATACGATATGTTGGCTCAAAATTATTTTCGCGATTTTCCATTATCTCTACAGATACCACGCTGTACTTTTCTCCTTTCCTTAAATCAAATTGCGCAGGTAAGTCCTAAGATGATATTTTTAACACAGACTAAAAGATTAAGTAGACCCATATTTTCGTCTTCTGCGCATGTACCCAACATTGGCCTACCCCAAAACAACACGCCTGTCTGTCACCTGATCAACAGTGATGAACGTGTTTATTTATATTNATTATATTTTAATTTTTAAAAAGACAACCACTTTTATACGAATAAAATACTTTTACCAGTTCTAATTCAATCTAATTGCATTATAAATTGGTTTGAAGAAGTATATAAATATCGCAACAAAACACTTGTTTACATAAACAGTGTTCTAGCCTCAAAGCCTATCCACGCCGTTTATGACTGTCGTATTGGCATAGAAGAGTAAAGTGGCGGCTGTACAATTATCTTTTACCTTTCCTGGAAAGTAGTTGTACTCCCTGAGATATGGGAGCCACGGCGGTGTAGTGGCCAAGACTATTCGCCTCGTACCTAAGCGAACCGGCTTCGATTGCAGGCGGAGTCGCTCCCGAATTCCCGCGCGTGAGAATCGTGCCGGAAGATGCCGCCGGTCGGCGTGTTATCTCGGGGACCTCCCGTTTCCCCCAACCTTGCATTCCGACGCTGCTCCATACTCACCTCACTTCACCCCCATCGGCTCTTTAAGACCTCGATGTTACTAGACGCCCAAATACCTCCACTCTCCGAGATACGCGTATATGCGGGGAAAAAAATGATTGTACAAGCAATATTTTACCAGGAAGTTCCCTTAAGTTTTTGGAGAGTGAAAATGAGTGAAGCGTGTTATCGCTACCCAGGTTCCATACAGGCGCAATACCGACGACGGAAAGTTTCACGTCAGTTCAATGCCCCGCGCGTAAAATGCGATATAGCGTTTGATGAGCGTGTTCCCGCGCTTATAGGTCTCGAACACGCACGTTCGCTCCAACTCCGCTTAATAATTTGGAAAGGGTACGCCCGGCCGAAAGTTTGTTTCCAACCGAACGTTATCCCGCCTATAAATAGGTCTGATATTACCAACCCAAGGGCAAACTTCTCTTCCAGCGCGGAATAAAAATCCCAAGCAATCCAGTTCTGGAAATACGACTTTTATTAAGTGCGTTCATGGAGGAAAAAAATTGTGAAAATGGTAAAATATAGCATTTTCAAAACTTGCCTATGCAGTTTCTTTAAGCGTTCAGAGAAAAGAACGACCATACGAGCGTAATTTAATCTGTGGGCTTTCATCGCATACAATAAAGACCTATTGTCACAGATCCAATATGCACAGTACAGCATCACGACGGAAACACTGCACGCCTTGTGCGTAGGAGCGATGAGGCGCTAGGTGTGCGTGTTACTGTCGCCCGTATCGCTCTCTCACTTCTTGAGAGCCGATAAGGTTGTGAAGCGAGGCGAGTATGCAGAAACGCCGGAATGCAAGGGTGGGGGAAACGAGAGATCCCGGAGAAAACTCGCCAGCGGTATCGCCCGGCACGATTCCCACGCCCGAAAATACAGAGGCGCCGGGAATCACACCCGGTTCGCCTTGGTGGGAGGCGAGTAGTCTAACTACTGCACAACCGCGCCCCCCACCGAACAGGAAAACACTTTCGCCGAGTGACGGGGATGAAAGCCGAAAAGCTTCGCGGGCCGGCTGAAGGCCATCCAGCCGGTCCAGGGACGGCAGCTGGGATGCTGTGTGCAAGACACGCGAGAGATTCTACACGCCAGTACCTCGTCATCCTCATTATCTCCGGCCTTGTCTCTGGCTGCGGTAAAGAGCAGTCTCATGTAACAACCTGACAAAGGATGTTCACGGTTAGTTAAGAACTTTTGAAAACAACCTTTGAAAACTGCCACTACCCCTACCTTCGTATATTTTAACGGGTACACTAACTGGCATGCGGCCAGTAAAGTTGGTAACGNCACATTAACTGGCATGCGGCCAGTAAAGTTGGTAACGTCCGAGAAAAAGTAGTTCCATGTCTAAACGTTTACGTAAACATTTGAGGAAACTGAAAACATATCTTATGCTTTCTTTTTTAATGCATTTAAATGTAGCTAAGAATGAGTAGATTCCTTAAACATTTACTTTTCTAATAATTTTACATTTTCACTTAAACGCACGAATAAAGTAATCGGGCCCATGGCAGTGTTAATTTTACATATGGCGGAAGAATACACGATGTGCATACACTTAGACATTACGCAGGGATTTCAAAAGTGCTCAGTATACAGTGAACAGCCTATAATCGCTGGAACAATTTTTTCACGACGTAGATCAGTAGCGCAATGCTCTGTGGATCTTGAAATTGTACGCGATTCGAGAGGGCAGCTGGGTTCAAACCAATGACTAAGGATGAGGTAGACAGCTTATTCGTCTTTTGCGCACGTACTCAACACTGACCTACACCAAACGAACACAACTGTCAAAGTCACATGATCGACAGTGATGAATGTGTGTGTTTATACATCGATTTTTAAATGACAAGCACTATTGTGTGTTAATAAAATACTTTTACCAATTTTAATTTAATCAAAGAGCATTACAAATTGGTTAGAGGAAGTATAAAAACACCTCAAAGCACTCATTTACTAACCAGTGCTCTAACCTCAAATCCAATCCACGCCGTTTTTGCTAGCGGTATTGGCAGAAAAGCAGTTCAAGGTTGGGACACGGAAATTGGTTGTGCGCAGCCAGCGAGATCGGCCTACCTCATCTTTAGTTTATGGTTCGAACACTGTATGGCTGCAGGTTTAATGCCCAAGTCGGTTTAGAATCAGTATGTCGTTACGAGCGAGCAAACATGTAAATAAGATATCTAAACACTTCGAGATGACAAGAGCGGTCCGTACTGCACGTCAGATCATCGTAAATATTGCTTGCGTAACTTAACTGGTGCAAACACTACGCACAATTTAAAATTCAGACTCGCCGTTTCGTTAACGACTGACAAATTTTGGTGAACATTCGAGGTAAAAAATTAATCCATTATTTGTGTTTATGTGCGTGTGCGCACAAAAATAACGTAAATCAACAAGCGAGTTTTAAAAAAAAATTTCGGACTGGCTTAATTAACATTTTTATATTGTTGTGGCCTGTAATGTTCATTATACCAGGCTGGCNAAAATTTCGGACTGGCTTAATTAACATTTTTATATTGTTGTGGCCTGTAATGTTCATTATACCAGGCTGGCGCTGGTATAGTCGTGGCGTGGGTGAGATTATCCAAAAACGGCAATATTAGTCAAGTATGTAATACACTATCATACGATACATTAACGCGGATGAGGACAACCCGTTGAGATGCCTTCATTTGGGCCCCAACCTGCGATGCGGAAACTGCGAACTGTTTAGCTTTTGTAAATGTAAACTATTTAATGATAATGTCGATGTGTTGTTATTCTGTGACTAACTGGATGAGCGTAGATCCCATCCCCCCTAATTGCAACCGTTCAGATAAACCTCAAACTGAAAGTATAACCTGTCTACGTTTTCAGGTTTCGCAAAAACTTAGGTTTTACACACAGTATTTACGAAGTATTTCTTCTTAAGTTTTAAGCGGTATTAACTACTGCATCATTTTTGCTTTGTGGTGCAAGACCTAGATCTGCTGTAATACTGTTCGTTATAGGTCAGTGGTGTTGGTTGGTATTACACTATTTTATATATCTGTTTGCACAATGACAGACTTATTATAAACTGCAAAAACCTTGCGAGGGCGATAAGAACATTTTTTTAAAAGGAAACACCGAAGACATTGGTAATTATTTATACATAAAGCTGAGGTTTATTTTCCATGAATTATTTCCTTACCACAAATATTTTTGATTTTGAAATGGTTGTGCTGGTAAACATCCACACTGACCATCTTAAAATAACAGTACTGCCACTGTCCGAAATGTAAACGAGTGCTGGAAAATTTGTTAGTAACGTAAAATGTGATTGGTCGCTGGATCCTGACTATCTACCCATATTTATTTCACCTGCATGTTTTATAGCGTCACCGATATGAGCATGGTTTTGCGACTATTAATGGGAGGAATTGAGGTTAAATTTTACGATCAAGGTAATCGAGGCCATTTAAGTAATACACCTTGAAAAATAAGTATACTCGTTAAAAAGGACATCATTTTTTTATTGAGCAGCTTTCCAAGTACGGCCTACGGCGTGATGTCTTGTGGGTGAAGGTCGAACGTAATACGCTGCAATTTTCCACCGAGTGGCGGAGTCCAGATTGCTATGGTAAAAACACTTCGACGGCAATCAGTACGTGACTCTTCAATTGCCGAAGACAAGGAAGTCAGTTCTCGACGAAGACAAATCGCCTGGTCAACTGCGTGGCGGAAGGTTCCTGGAATTAATCCAGTGGATCGGGGAAGGTTTGTTGTGACAGGGACGCCGTTTCGATAAACCAGATTACTGCTGTTGCCAGCCCACACATGCGGAAGTCAAGGGGTTTACACTATGAAAGAAACCAGTAGGCTCAAGATTTAACTGACAATAACGATCCTACTGCTTAAGTTCGACCATTAGATAAGTATGTTAAGGCCATCTCACATGATCAAATATATATTGAACTAAACCTCACTTAATTTGCCTTTCAATGAATTGAATTCAATAAACTTTCAAGTCTCCACATAAAATTTTATCACCAACTTTTTAATGAAACGAGTTTAAAAAAATACCAAAAGTAAATTTTTAGAAGTATCTACCTCTCGTGCTCGTTACGAAAACAGCTGCTTAAACCACAACAAAACTTCGGCAGCCCAAAAAGTCGGTAGCCCTAAAAGTCGGCAGCCCTAAAAGTCGGTAGGTCTAAAAACCATCAATACTCTCAGAAAAAGCTATAAGCGATTGCAATTTCGGATTCAAGAAAATATAGAACGAAAATCTTGAAGGAAAACGAGACATTCGAGAAACTGAAAGAGAAAACGACCGTGATGACGTTTTTATGACTTCATAGTGCATTCAATGAGTTGAATTCAATAATGGTTGAAGGTAATTTGAAGAAACATTTGCTCGTGTGAAAGGGCTTTTAGTGTGTTATTTGAAATCAAAATAGAAGCAGCTTTTCTGCAGTTGACAATCGTTTTTAGAAGCCGGGATCAGAAATAAATCTTGAAAGTTCGTTATTTGTAGTCAAACTACAAATATGTGTTAATTTTAATGTATGTTCCTCTGTTATTAATTGAAAGACATTAGAATTTACTTTTCTAATTTCCGATTTTTCTACCATGATACTTAAGCAGTAAGGTGTAGCAACTTCATTGTGTACACTTCAATTTNCAGTTGACAATCGTTTTTAGAAGCCGGGATCAGAAATAAATCTTGAAAGTTCGTTATTTGTAGTCAAACTACAAACGTGTGTTAATTTTAATGTATGTTCCTCTGTTATTAATTGAAAGACATTAGAATTTATTTTTCTAATTTCCGATTTTTCTACCATGATACTTAAGCAGTAAGGTGTAGCAACTTCATTGTGTACACTTCAATTTNTTTTCTAATTTCCGATTTTTCTACCATGATACTTAAGCAGTAAGGTGTAGCAACTTCATTGTGTACACTTCAATTTGAACCAAAGGGATGACAAACTTTTTCAGTTCTAGTGCTTGATGCTTAAGTTTTTCATTGTGTAAACACCTTCACAGTTCCTCCACTGCAACTAATCTTTGTTGGTCGTGAAGGTATCGAAACGCGAGTGTCTGTGGACCGCAGAAGCCGTGGTTATTGCGAATGTGTGTGGGCAGCCATCATTATTGCACACTCACGTTTTCACCTATCAATTTTTAACACAGCATCACAACCTAACAGGACTCCCTAAACTAACCTGGGACAGTTGATGAATACGTCTCTTTAAAACTAGCATAGCGTAATCTAACTTATTGTTTCGCGTAGACTGACGCACGAGGCGCGAGCTCCATGCGCGTTCCGGCTCTTAAGGGGGGGGGCACCTCGACCCTCCCCTCCCCACAGACAGACCCGCTCGCTGAGGGAATGATAGACAGCGGCGACCTGACTGGCGTCACAGCCCCTCCGTCGCCCTGCTGGAGAAGCCAACGAGTTTAGAGGATGCGCAAAAATATTCTGGGAACAAGGAATCTCGGCGCAACGAGGCATTTAGAGACATTTCTGAACGATGGCCTACGACCCTATAAATATTGCAACGGTGCAAAGCTCGGCAGTCTTTTGGAAGAAGTTTTTTGCTGAATGCGGTAGCCGGGTGTTATCGAGTGTGGCGAGGGACATCGGTGAAGAGAACGGGCGACGACGGGAGACTGAGAGACGAGGTGTTTGTGATGTGAATGGACGAGAGGGCGTGAAACCCGACGTGTGAAGGCTACTGTGCGTGAAGGCGCTCGGAGAACTCTAGAACATTGCGGACTGGTGGGTTCTGGACTAAACTGAGGTGGGACGGTGTGAACATGTGATACGAACTTTACTGTTAATATTGGAACTGTCAAATATGGACACATAATTTATTAGGTTTTGATACACTGTCTATTATGACTGATTTTAGTTATTTGATTACATTAATTCCTTTCAGATAATTGTAAATTGTACTGTCTGAAATTTATTAATGTTGTAAATAGCAAGATNTTTGATTACATTAATTCCTTTCAGATAATTGTAAATTGTACTGTCTGAAATTTATTAATGTTGTAAATAGCAAGATATATCAATTTATTGTGAGATATTGAGATGAGAGTATTTTCTTTGTAATTATTTTTTTTATAAATTAGGAACTTATAATTCACTCTTATTTAATTAAGACCTCCAACCCTCAACAAAGCCGGTTCAACCCACTGACTGAGAAATTTTAACATTATAATACTAGTGCTTTGCTGCTAAAACATTCTTATAATAATNCCGGTTCAACCCACTGACTGAGAAATTTTAACATTATAATACTAGTGCTTTGCTGCTAAAACATTCTTATAATAATTGGTGACTAAGTGTTTTTTTTTTCACATGTGTATGCGCAGTGGCCACGACGTCGACTATCCACAGACGCTTATATCGAGACTAATCAGCTCTGACGAATAGGGCGCTGTTCCACGAGATGTGATTCACGTTAACGNCCACAGACGCTTATATCGAGACTAATCAGCTCTGACGAATAGGGCGCTGTTCCACGAGATGTGATTCACGTTAACGGGACATTTTTAATCAGCCTTATAATATATATATGTATATATATAATCTGCCCATAACTGCATATTACTTTCATGTAAACTATATTGTGCTGTCAGCGAATAAGAATAATAATTTCTAGGTCTTAACGTGAAACAAAATGTGTAGCGTCATTACAATAAGAATTTAGGGTCATAGTTTCGTATTTACACTTTTTCTTCGATTCATCTAGGTCCACTACGTGTGAAAAATTAATACTGTGATAATCCCTGTCGATGTGTCGACCAAATCATACTGTGAATTTGTTGTTAAAGATTTTATAGATACACCTCCAACCAAGTGCGTCTGCTTCGCGATATCATATCCAAACCTGCCCCACCGTTTAAAATAAAACAAAAAAAAATTATAAATTTTACCGTGACTAATTTTAATAATATAATGACTTGATCAAAGTAATAATACTTAAGAAAATGGCCTTCATATATACAAATAATCAGATTTTTTTTAAAGTCACAACTTTGTTTCGAGGAAGGTAGGGTCTTACATCCATGGCTTACCCGTCACCTGGCGATCATAAGGCACTTTACTTACCGCGAGTAAAAAAAAAGTATTAAGACACCTTTAAAAAAAATAAAAACTTTTATATTTCCAAAATAAAGTACATGCTTTTATACTGTACACAATGCATTTAGTTGGGTACACAACATGTGTTTCATTTGTGGACACAATGTTTACAAAGAATAAAATTAAAATAAACTGAACAAGCAGTCTGTTTCCAAAAAATAAGTGTTTGAACACACAGAAGAAAACCCACAAAGAACACGATTGCCCACGTTAATACTTGGTCTCATAGCCCTTGGCTCTAATTAAGGCTTGAACGCATTTTGGTATCGAATTTATGTACTACTGGCAAGTGCTGGCGTCCATTCACACCCACTCCTCATGAACGCACGCAATCTATTCTCTTCTGTTGGGAGGGTTGACGTATCCGTACTTTTTCCTTCAGATCACACCACAGTTCTCTAGCGGATGTAATCCGGTGATTGACGTGGAGTTCCAAGGTAGTGGGGTTTTTGACAAGAGGACCCACTGAAGATAATACGCTCTGTGTTTGGAATCGTATCTTTTTGTTACACCCAATTGACACCCAACCCAAGTTTCTGTGTACTTTCCCTTGATATTAGTTTTTGGTGTACTTAAATGCTCCTTCCAGCCCATGATGCTGTCGATAACATCAATGTTACCCACCCCATTAGCATTCACTCAAACCCCAAACCATAACTGAGTTTCCTCCGTATTTCACAGTTGGAGCAATTTTTTTTTTTTAAGGTTTTATTCGTTTTTCTCTACACACGCTGATACCAATCACTTCCATGCAGGTTTATCTAGGTTGCATCTGAGAAAATAACTTTTGCCAAAATTCCAAAGGTTCATTTTGGTACTTTTTAGCAAACGGTAACCATTTATTCCTGTTTGCTTCAGATATATTTAGCTTTTTATAACTATATGTCCTCGGTATCCATATTTTAATTGTATTTCAGACTGCTTGGGTGTAACATTCAATCTTACTCCTGAGCGAGTGATGTAGCCAACTCCTTAACAATTATTCTTGGGGTGTTTTTTCCTTCACAGACCGAATAGCATAACTTTCATCGCGGGCAGACAGCTTCCTTGGTCGGCCTGGTCGTGGTGTCGGAGTAAATGTTCAGTCGTTAAGTTTCTCTATTACCTATATACCCAACAGTAGAAGGTGCTTTCCTGCCAGAGCTGCTAATTTCTCGGCAACTCATCTTAGTTACGCGATTTCATGCTTACTGTTCTTTCTTCGAATGCAGTTTGTCTGCTTTCCTTCCCCATTCATTACACTGCGCAGACTGCCCTCATCGGCTCTAGTAAGCACACGACAACACATTGCATTCTTTACCAGGTTCGAACAGGGCTGTCCAAATACTTATTTTGTGCTCAACTTCCGCTAACACGTTATGTTTAATTCTGTTTAAAGCTAAAATTGCGATGAAAGGAAACCGCAAAAACGTAACATGAAGAGCATACCAATGTTATCAAAATAAGTGCGAAGTTTCCTACAGGGGACACATTTCACGTATGATATACTCACGTTTCTTCTTTGGACTGTGACCAGATTATGTTTCTCCTCAGTGTACCACGGAGGTGGTAGTAAACTTTATCGACTAAACACGTAATTCCTCTTCCAGAAGGCTGGCGACTCGACCGCAAGCAGCTGGTTTCCCGCCAGAAGCGGCCAAGAAAGGGACACGCGTGCGCGTAGGAGCTCGGCGGTAGGGTCGACCTTGTGCGCAGGCGCGGTCGTAAAGAGGAGTTGTAATTGGTGGCCGGCGGGCCGCTGCACAAACACAAGGGGGGGCGTTGTGCTTGCGCCGCGAGGACGCACCCACGCACCACACGTGTACTGGCAGCACACACACGTGCTCCTGGCTCTATTGCTTGTCCGCCGTATATTTTCAATATAGATACGAAGCCTATCTTTAAAATTAACGCACTGAGGCGAAATTTCCGTAACATGGGATTTCCTATCTAAATTTCGCAGCTGCCAGCGGGTAGGAAGTGCCCTTTAAACTATAATCCTGCCGTCGTTGTAATCGTAAAACTACGCTCGTCCCACTAACAAGAGACAACATGCAAGTAAATTAAACACAGTTCAAAACACCAAATGTTAACTTCCGTTGGGATCCTGCAAGACTTGTCAGAATTGGCATCGCTTAAATTTAACGTGAGGTTCCATAGTACGGCCTATGACTTGGTGATGTTGCATGGGTCAAGGTTGAATTATAATACTCGAGTCCATTCTTGGATGACGCTGGGCGAGGTGCAGGGAGGGAGATAAGACGTGCCTGTGATCAACATCTCGCACCTGGTGGCGACCAAAACCTTCTAGAAGACCGGGGAGTTGAAGAACCTCTGGACACTGACTCTGGACACACGTGCGAGATTATCCAGGAAGGATCAGCGCCGGTATTAAATACAGCCGTCACTCTGCCGGCGGGAGTTCTTGCACTTGTGCGGGCATTATAATTTACAGTTATTCCTCTAGCGTTTATATCGCCTGCCAGTCATGACCTTAGCCTGACTGGCGGCCGTATTATCACATTTTATTTTCAGTATTTAGGAATCTACTGGTGCTGGTAACTTTCTTATTCCTCTGTCAATATTACCGTCGCTATTTCCGTATATTGCGACATAGCACACACAGTTGATTGCTGGGAATTTTCTGTTCAGCGGCTAAATTCAGGAATATTCAATTTATTGTGAACCAAAGATATCTTTTTAATTACCATACCCCCAATTTTTTTTCCCCCGTCGTACCTCCAAACTATACTTTTATTGTACCAGAAATAACAAAGCCCATTTACTTTCACTGGATTTCGATTAAATTAGATGGGCGCCTGTAAAAAAAATTCTATAATCGTCTACAGTTTATTTCGGAATGTTATCACACGAACCTTCACAATTCACACATTCGAGATGCAGCGTAAACCAATTTGGCACCACGTTTATATTTTATTAATAAGTTCTCAACTCTTTACAACATTCAGATAGCACAAAAATTCACGCACTAAAATATTAAACAACTCGTAAAGTGTGAATTTTCTATCATCGTGCATTGTCAATAATTACTGTGAATGCTAAATTATGACGCGAAAACGAATAATTTCTGCAAAAGGGGTGAAGCGGAGCCTTATTCTCTGGACGGGTAACAAACGGCGGCGCGGCGCGAGGCAGCAGTCGAGACGCCGGAGGGGAAACGTGCAGCGCTGTGATAGTCACCCTGTGCCTGGCCCACAGATGGCGCGCAGGCTAGCGGGGATTACTGACAGCTGTGCCCCGCCCGGGCATCACAACCGACCTTACACGCCGCAAACAAACAACACCCGGCCGATCCTTCACACCTACCTCGAACAACGCTGTCAACACTGCTGCTACAATATGCTCGCAATGGCGAATTATGCCTCACGTGGCCAGTAAAATCAACGTTTCAATTCGCCGTACTTATCGAGGATATAGTCATTTGGGGTAACCGTTTCATCGGGGCAACTTTGTACCACCCGCCTAATTTCATTTTAAATTAAGGCTCGAAGAATCCCTTCATATACGATGTTCCTTGCATATAAAATTATCAGCAGCGACGTGTACACCAAGGTAGGAGCTGTAAACCCTTTGTTATAAACAAGAATGTGTGGTGCGATGTTACCCTTAATTGGTGCAATGTTACCCCTGATGACTTTAGTCGAACTAGTCACAGTGTACCAAATTAAAAACTATATGTTACGCCCGTTGTTAATCGTCATCTGAATAATAAACCCCGTGTAAGTTAGCGGTGCTGACGCACGTGCTGATTTACACCAATACTACGATACAAATTAATTTACAATTTAAGGAAACGCATTATAACTTACCGCAATTACATGTTTAGCCACAAATAAAATTAAATATTANCAATTACATGTTTAGCCACAAATAAAATTAAATATTATTTGTTGGCAAACTTAGTGGCATCATATCCTACCCCCACCCCTGATTTTTAGATAAGACTCTCGGTTAAGGTGATACTCTTATATCTACTTATCTACTTATTGGGAAGCTTCCGGAACGCAAGGTCGGACGAGGTGAAGCCCGTGGAGGTGACGGAACAACCAAGCGGAAAACAGGAGAAGACCTAAAAATGTATCTCCTGCAACTCCATAGTACGCTCCACGGGCTACACACATAGCCGACGTCTTGCGAGAGTCTAATAATGCCTCTATCTTAGCCTTCTACTGCTAGAATTAATTTCTTATGTTTNCATAGCCGACGTCTTGCGAGAGTCTAATAATGCCTCTATCTTAGCCTTCTACTGCTAGAATTAATTTCTTATGTTTGAAAAATCAAACGTGTACACACGTTTAAGAATGAAATACTGAACACAAATAAGGCTGTTTCCCCATACGTAATACTCTATCAAAAATTGTTGTGTGACTCCGACGTCACACGTCTAAATTCAGCTGAATATTTTTTTCCTTTACAGAAGTGCAACGTACAAAATTTGAATGATGACGTAACTGACAAGTGATCCGAGTATCACAGCAGACAGTAGAGTGAATGAGTGAAGGGATTTGGGCAGCTCTTAAAAGAGAGGTCTTGAGAGCCGATGAGGATGATTGAGGTGAGAATGCAGCAGTGCCGGAATGAAAAGGCGGGGGGAAACGGGAGATCCCCGAGAAAACCCGCCGACCAGCGACATCGTCCGGCACGATTCCCACATACTAAAATCCAAAAGTGACCTGGCCGGGGATTGAACCCGGATCGCATTAGTGGGAGGCGAGCAGGCTAACAGCTCAGCCACCGCGGAAAATACACCGATGGAAATATTACACTAAATATAATTAGGCACATGACCTTAAAACGCAAGAGTGATAATTGCTACAAATCAGTGAAACTGGCTGCTCCATTGTAACCAGTGGTATCGCACAGATATTACTGTCGCTGGATTCTGGAGCCATTTCCTCGAAGTACTGNGCTGCTCCATTGTAACCAGTGGTATCGCACAGATATTACTGTCGCTGGATTCTGGAGCCATTTCCTCGAAGTACTAATGCTCTCTGTAAACCAGCAGAAACTGATGTTAAGGCACCTGTCTATCTTGAACTCTTCCGCATTTCCATTTCACAAGTAGAGGAGCGATATAGGCTGTTCACGGTAAATTGAGCATCTGAGAACCTAGTTATATACTTTCTTATTTCAGCCATTTTTTATCCTTGAAGGCCCCCGTCCACCTGGAACTTTTTCCCACGTCTAGGCCGAGAAGAGCGGGAGCGATAAGGGCGACACTGCCACGCGCATCAAGGACGCCATCGCCGCTACGCGCAAGGCTCTGAACTGGCGTGCAGTGTTCTCGTCGTGCTGCGTGTACCTATGGGACTTTCAGCGGTGACCATATTATTTTATTAGTAGGAAGTCTTTAGGAAGGTTCANTGGAAAGGCCCGTTTTTAGCGGTTTTGGAGTACTCTGAATTGATGTTTCTAACGTACGTGATATTTTGAAAGTACTTAACAGCTCTCGTCTGAAGTGTGTGTTCTTTTCGTAGATCAGCACGTTGGACGCACGCTTAATAGTTTCGTTGAAAAATGTGTATTTCGAACACTCTGCAACGCAGTTCAAGCGCCAGGTAGACGGGCGCCTTAACTATATTTTTAAATAAATATTGCTATGAAAGTAATAAATACAGTGAGTAGATTCCACCGCACTCGAAAGTTAACGTCTAAGGCTACAATAAAATATTTTTATTGACTATCATTCCAAATGAGAAGGTTTTCATAAGTGCTCACTTTACCGTGAATAACCTATAGGCAGCGATACTGGTAGGCTTATCATTTCCCCCACCGCCGCTTAACGGAATACACTGAAATGACGCCCATTATTTTCTTCGTGCTGCGTTTAACTACCTAATTAAAATTTTAGCAATGATCTCTGCAGTCTCTCATACAGAGTCTGGAATGTTTTTTTTTTTTCCTACGCTGCCGAAAGTTTCAAAATGTTTGCAACATACGGCAATGGAAGTTGTACTTGAGACTTGCCTACGCGTTCAGTAGTTTCTTTTATAAACATGCATTTCAAATGCACTTCAACCTAGTCAGTTCTCCGGGTAGACAGTTCACTTAACAACCTCATTTACCAGTCGGTAGCGTTTAAGCATCTCTCGAACCTAACCTTTAAAAGAACCAAATTCCCCTCAGTGAATTTACACGGCGTTTTCTGATGTGTCACAACGATTGACAGGTGATTTCATGTGAAAATATTCATAGAAAATATACGTACGGCTTGAGGCCTAAAGCGATTACGACTGTTATTCACCGTAAAAAAATTAGAAAATAACAGGTATTCAGTTTAAAATATTACAAACCATTCGCATAATGTATCAGCTAGCAACAAGTTCACCCAAACAAGCTACTCAGCTTGCCTGCCTCCGAGTTACCAGACGGTAAACCTTGTTTCTGGGATTGTGAAGGCTGTTTTCTCGTAAAAGAGAGGCTAATAAACAACCTTTTATTGCACATTTGGACATAATGTTTCATAAACAGTCTTTTAATTTTAGCAAATACTCGGGAATACATTTTCTGCGATGTGAGAAGTAACCCCTATTTTGTTTCTGACTGGGGATGTTATTCACACCTATCTTTTCAGATTTGCATCGTTGTTTGCTGATATACATTGTGCGAATTCGTTTTCTCTCTTCATGATATTTTAGACATTTTTAACTACATGCTTGTCATTTTCCTATTTTCGAGGCTGAATAACACCCTTAATAATCACTTTAGGCCAAATGTCTTGCAATTATTTTCCATCTGATTTTCATATGCAACCTCCCAGTCGTTTTAACACACGAGAACAGGCTGTATTTTAACGGACACTTGCTGATATACTTCCAGTAAAGTTGTCAGCGATATGAAAATATGTAACTTATAAATTTCTGGAAGTTGAATTAGTTAAATTTAATTATTGCTTGTTTGATGCCGCTCATACTAAAATTGGCATATTAGTAACATACTTAGGTGCACAACTTGACTGTTTCGGTCTATCCGACATGAATAAAGTGATTAGGCCACTGGCAATGTTAATTTTACATATGGCGGAAGATAACAAAATTTCCCGAAAAGTAAACTCCAAGCGGGGCTTCTAGAAGTTCTTGAGAGCGTTGGTCACAAAATGTTTATTTATTTATTTATTTTGTATTTGTATCGCATACTGTTTAACTTTTAGACATTATATGTGAGACTACTTTACCCTCAGGTAATTTCTTTTAGAGCGCATGGTTTTTGCAAAATAACATGTCAAAGTCAAAATTTTACAGTTTCTTGTAATGTACAAATACAATTAACCAAATTATCTGCAGAAAATTTAACAAGGACAACTGAAAGTTATTGCCATATTTCATTTTAAGGTATGCTTAGAAAAAGTAAAAAATATGCAAAAATTACAAAAACATTTCCTTGTACGATTTTATAGACGTCTCGAAGTAGCTCTTAACATTATCTTTCAGTGTGAATTATCATTTTTTTAAAGGAAAGAGTAATAAATGACAATGTTTAAAACTTGAGCAGTATAAAATATATTTTTTTCATAGCCATTTGTGTATAATCTCAATGAGCTTATACACAAATCTTCTGCAAATAATAGTTAAAACCAGAAGAACGGATTTTTTTTTCTGGTTACAATTGAGGCTGTTAATACATTTTCTAAAGCGTGCGAATTTTCTAAGGTGACCTGAAATAATCTTTGATTTTGGTACAAAAATAATTCCGCCATTTTGGTTAAAGCTGGCAACAGTATCGATAAAAATACACCAACTTGACCATATTATTTACCTACAAGTTCGACACGGACCACGACAACCACAATTTACTTTTAAGTGATTTGTGGCAAAACTAGGAGTAACTACATTTCCTACAGTTACCCATAAACAGCCAGTACATGTCCCACTAATGATCTACCGGGTGTTCGGAAACTCAACGCCCAAACTCCAGGCTGTTTCTTTGGACCAATCGTAACACAAAAACCCTTTGCACGCATATCCGGAAAAGTATTTTTATATAATTTAATCGTATTCAAAGTTGCGGCGTGTAACGCCTGGAGAACAAGGCTGTGCGAGCATGCGTGTAAGGCGAGTTGCATCGGCCGTAGGCGCGCAACACTATATATACTATCACATCGCAACTTTGCGCACCTACTGCCTGTGCAAATTGTCCTACACGCATGGTCGAACAGCCTTGTTCTTCAGGTGTTGTACGCTCCCACTTTGAACACAATTATTTTACATAAAAATACGTGCCCAGATATAAGTTAAACGGGCTTTTGTATTTCTATTGGCCCAAAGAAACTATGTCTGGAGTTTCCAAACATCCTGTAGATTAAATAACGCGGAAATAATTCAAACTGGCTGGGCATCTTTGCAGAACACACACGCCACACACTGACTGGAGGTATTGCATACGGTGCTAGTGAAAGGGTATAGGGGTAAAAATGGGATTAAAACCATCGAACGCGCAGGATGATTCACGCTGCCACTAAAGCAGATCACTCCCACCTGCTCTTAAAATAACGAGTAGCTATACACAAGAGACAATCGGTAGGAAGTTGGTTTAAAAACTGTGCAGACATTCGTGGGGACAAAGTACACATTGCTATCGGGACAAGGGATACCGCCACATGTATCTACACAGTGATTCCGTTATCGCCACTCTGTAGTGACAACACTTCTATTAGAAAGCGTATTGTTCTAGTAGTTTACGAAGAGAAATTCATTATTAACTGAGTATTTTCTAAATGAACCTTTGAAAAATGCCACTGCCTCTTACTGCATATATTTTTACCTGCACACTGACTGGTGTGCGCCCAGTAAAGTTGGCAATGAAGAAGGGAAGGCAGTTCCATGTTTTAACGTTGAAATAATAGTTTTAAGTAAACATTTGTGAATTCTGAAATTATAAATTTTGTTTTATGATTTTTTATGCATATTAAGTTGAAGAATAAGAAAATTTGTAAAGTATTTACTTTTTTTTTCCCCTTCATAATTTTACAATTTTACTTGACCGACGCATGAATAAAGTAATCAGGTCCATGGCAATGTTAATTTTACATATAGTGGAAGAATACACAATATGCATACAAGTGGATCTTAAGCAGGGCTTTCAAANGTGCATACAAGTGGATCTTAAGCAGGGCTTTCAAAAGTGCTCAATTTACTGTGAACAGCCTTTACCACGCATTAGTGCCTGTAAAACAAGTTCACTACTAGTAATAGTTTCTCATAAAGAAGTGTTAGGAAAGGGGAGAATTCAGGCTACCATAATAGACCATGGTAGGAATCTACTGTTCAAGGTTAATGAAGCACTTTTGAAAGCCCTGTTTAAGGTCTACTTTTCTCCTAGTTTTGTGTGTTTCCGCCATATGTAAAACTTGCATTGCTATGGTGGTCCTGTTTATGCATCAGTCAAGTGAAAACGTGAAACTGTTAGGAACCTAAAAATACCGCCGTTTTAATATTCTCACAATAAAATTGATCTCTTGCTATTTACAATTAATCAATTCGATCAGTACAGTTTACAATTACCTCGGAGAAATTAATGTAATTAAACAATTAAAATCAGTCATAATAGACAGATTATCAAAACTAATGAATTATTTTATAAATTATATGTCCATATTTGAGTGTTCCAATATTTACAATAAAGTCTGTATCACGTGTTCATACAGTCCCACCTCAGTTTAGTCCAGATTCCACCAGTTCACAATGTTCTAGAGTTCTCAGAGTGCCCTCATGTACAGTAGCCTTCACTCATCGGATTTCACGCCCTCTCGTCCGTTCACACAATAAACACATTGTCCACCATCGTCTCGCAATCTCCCGTCGTCATCCGTCCTCTTCACTGATGTCCCTCGCTGCACCAGACGTCACTTAATCACCGCACTCAGCCAATTGGCTTCCGCAAAAAGACTGCCAACCGTCCAGCTGTGGCTATATTTAAAGTATCGTCAGCGATCGCCCAGAAATTTCTCCAAATGCCACGTTACGCCGAGGGTCCTAGTGCTCAAAATATTCTTGCGCATCCTCTAAAGTCCTCGGCTTCTCCAGCAGGTGGGAAGGAGGGGCTGTGACGCCAGCCAGGAGCTGTCAATCATTCCCGCGGCTGCTCGGCGACGGGGCCGCGAGCGGATCTGCCTGGGAGGAGAGGGTCGAGGTGAGTCAACCCCCGACAGAGCACAGTCCGCGCATAGTGCTCGCGCCTCGTGCGGCAGTCGGCGCGTAGCATTACTATAAAGTGCATAAAGAAAAAATCCCAATTTTATTAGCCATAAATTTAAACATTACACTCGCAGTAGAACGTCGAGATTACGAACTATTTCAGTTAATTCACTACCAACTTAACGGGGAGTAAGCAAGTCCGTATGTACGGTAGCATACAAGGAATTTATGGGCAGTTATTTTTTATCAAAGGCTGATTGTGTTCACTTTACCGTAAACAGTATATGCATGTCTTGCTTGACTCAGCTGGTACCTTTGTTCGTATAGGGTTTATGTCGATTGAGCAGAAAATAAAATCGCTCAGCTTCTCCATGTACAAAATTACTAAACAAGATATCATGTACATTTTTTAACGTAACAATTACCTTTAGAATGAAATTCAAACTATAAATATCTTATGTTGAGAACTTCACCAACGGGAAATTTCGATGGAAATACAAGATAACCCCG
>NQII01002223.1:0-32885 GCA_002778355.1 Clitarchus hookeri
GGGAGAGTTAGCAGTCTGTCTCGCTGCGTGCTGCGTATCTGAGGCAAAGGTGCGTGGAAGGAGGGAGAGTTAGCACTCACGGGTCACACTTAAGAGTCCTCTTTGCTGACTGGATTTGGGGTCACGATAGATTATTCGTTGCCAATCACGCAGCATGAACTCTGTTTCTTCATAATTAACTAAACTTGTATTCACAACGCGTGCGATCAAAGAAAGCCGTTTGTATAGAAACGTTATAGGGTATACCCTGCAGCATGGCTTCGTTAGCTGCATACTTATGCTGGACTAATAAAAAAAATATGTAAATTGATACCCGGTGAACAGTAAGTAACGAGTGTAGTCATGTTTTTGGAAGGTATGGAAGCGTAAAATAAGAAACCACTAGAAGATTGTAAGAATATTTGCTGGGGGCGATAGAATGTTTTGAACTTGGTTTTAGGTTAGAATTTTCGTAACCAAGCACTCAAAATCTTATTATACGCTTCTTTACGTACATACAAATGTGTAAACAGTTTACAGAAAAAAGTATATTCGCTGAACAGCAAAACATACTTAAAAACTGTTGAAGGAACCTTTATAAAGACTTGATTCAAACAACATATATCTTTTATTTGCATCTCAATTACAGCAGGCAGATATATTTATATTTATGATGATGCCACAAATAAACTACAATCCGATCTATCTGAGTAAAAGCAAGACAAATGTCAGGTGCACTGTTTTTTTTTTAGCCACAACGTGCAGTTTCTGATTTTCGTCTCCTCCAAACAGTGCTCGAAAACTCGCAGTGTTGCAGCCAAAATTTTCATAATCGAAAGCCAACTTTCACTGTAGAACATAAATAAATTGTGGTCAAAATAAAAAATAATAGAATCTTTTCTCGAACTGTGTTTTTAAATGTACTTCACGTACAGTTAACAATCATTTTAAGGCTACAGGCTACTTTTTTCTGTCCATACTACAATAAACTGTCTCAATAAACGTGCGTATAACTTTCCTAAACCGAATGACACAATCGGCGTTTATTTTTTTATGTTCTGTTAAACATGTAAATTTGCTATAGTCCATTCAAGGTTACTTCCGACTTTTCTGAAGCCCTGCTGAAGTTCTACTTGCAGTCCATTCTTCTCCATCATGCAAACCTACCTTGACTACGTCTAGAAAATTACAACAAAGGGACAACGTACCGCATTCGTGCGCACTCACTTTAGTAATATTTTGCAAAATAAATACTTATTATTAAATATTACCAGCATACACATTTTCTCTGTTTGATTCATATTAGTTATAAATAAAATATTATAAATGATAAATAGATTTTAAGTAAAACTTTAATTTAACGGGAAATAAGATTAATTTATTGTAACACAAGTATAAAACGTTTGTGATACGTGGCATATTCAGGAAACAACCAAACAATTTTTCAAATGTTGATTCAAAAATTTTGAAGATATTGAGAATATACCATACACTTTGAAATTCCACTGCGCCTATCAAGTCGGTTTGAAATACATGCGCAAATGAACACACGCAGTGTTAGGTAAACGTGGAATGTTGACTACTAGTAGCCGATTTTACCGATGCCTGACAAGACAGTCACTGAAGATAATAATTAAGAATCCCCGAGACATGCAAGACAGGCAGCTATAAAATATATTTACAGGTCGTTGTACGTGCGTCGGACATTCCTCTACAACTGAACTGTATAAAACCAAACAAGTGCAACGAGAAATGCCAAGCTAATACCATATTTACATCGCTTTCTGCACAAGTTTCTCTCCCATCAATAATAATTATCGAATATATTCACGAAAATTCGCTCCAAGAAATTCGCCCCGAGAAATCAACTATCGGACAATTTCAAAATCTTTCACAAATTAATGTTAAATTAAATAGGGACTTTTAAAAAATTCACTACCACTACATGAAAATAAACACTTTCTAAGTTCTACAACGCAACATTCCCATAGCTCATTTTGCTCACGCCCAATGAACTAATTATTATTAACGGGAATTTCAAATTTCTTCAGCCCTATCAACTGCACTTACGCAACAGGCGCACAGAGAATTATTAAAACGTCCATAACGTTTCGGGAGACGGGATGAATTTGATTTATCGCTGAAGATATTAAAAACGATTCGGAACAGCGGCGCGTTTAATTTTCATGTGGAGCCAACACCTGTGCCAGATTGGCAGTGAATAATGCCTCCCTCGTGGCGTGTTTGATGAATGATACGCTGTTAATACCCATTCGTCTGGAGGGGGCAGGTTTGCTGTGAAAGTTACAACGAGAACTTCCCCCGCCCCGCCCACAAAACAACACCGCCTGTTTGTAAAATGCAGAGAACCATTTCCGCGAGACTAGACGTTCACGTAGGGCCCCTCACATGACGTCACGCTTATCTAACCTTGCCATAGGATAGGTCAATAAATACCGTGGCGGTCTCTCTTATGTGGGCGTACCAATTCTCTTGACTGGCTGTGCGATGCTCTGGGAATGGGTCTTGTGTCTGATTGGCTGCTACTTGCTGCGAAAAGGATGCTATTGGCTTGGCTGCCGGCTGGCGAGTAGGTTACCAGGCGCTGATTGGCGAATAGCGTTCAGACATCTTGCTGGCCAGTAATGCCGTTTTTTTGACGTGTTCGGTCGGAGTTAGCAAAATAAAGCAGTTGTTTCACCTCTGTATTCTTCAGTATTCTATGACTTTACCGAGTATTGTACTTTCTCAGTGTTATACATAGAAGTTCGTTTTGTTTAACTGAGTTTACTAACTCTCCCACCGTTATGCCTACAGCAAAGCCAAGGAGTTACCGCCGACACTTCAAGGCTGTAATTTCTCTCTTAGCCAAGCTAGTGACGTCACAACTGCGAGGGAATCATAATTTCAATATGGCTGGGCTTTGTTAGTTTATGCTCGTGGTGGGTTGTATTTTAATTAAAATTGTGGCGTATAGTGTAATAACACACCACGGTGTTAAAGTTATCCGTTGTGCGATGTCTTGTAAACAACTGGTATGGTGTATTCACGGTTTCTTCACACTTTTTGAATCAAACCTTTAAAAAATCGCAAGATGAACGTTCTTTGTTGTTTACTAAACATGTCACGTATTGCAAGCGTTTTAAACATGCGGTAACATAAAAGTACCTTATTTTTGGTTAAATTTTACATATACTTATACTATATCTATCAGTTATAACACTTCATTTGTAATAAATATCAGTAACAAAACGGGGAGAAAATAGGCGTGTTGGTAATGCCTAGTGAGAAATAGTTTTCATGCGAGATATTATTATTATATTGAGTGCGCACGAATGCGGTGCGTTGTCCCTTTGGAGTAATTTTCTATACTTGGTTAAGCTTTGTTTGCATGAGGCGGAAGAATATTCTAGAAGTAGAACTTTAGCAGGGCTCCAGAAAAGTTGGAAGTAACTGTGAATGTTAAAGTGCACGTCATTGAATTTCCTTACAATGGTAAAAGAGTAAATATTGGTAGAACGCTATTTAGGAAGATAATTTCGTGCCTATAAAGTTCTTACGTGGAAGTAGATGCTTATCTGTCAACTTTAGAGACTTTCAGAATAATAAGTAACATTTAAGTAATATCGTTATTAGTCTTGCAGTTTGTATGTGTACAAGCATGATCAATAGTCAAGAACAGCTGTTTAGTTTACGCCAAAGCAGGGGCTCAAAAGTTTCATACACCTTACATAAAGACAAATTGTGCAGTATGTTGTGTTAAAATAAAACTGAATTCAGTGATCTTATACAAATTTTTTTAAAGAATTAAAACTTTTTCAATGGTCAGTATCTACAATTTTTTCAAACAACAGCGATATTTTAAGAATTATAATACACAGCGAGCTCCAATCCAAAGAGCTCATATTTACTATACCTTCTAAAGAATAATCAAGAAATGGCTTACAACTATTTCATATTTAGCAAATTTATTATTATGTAATATATAGTTATTTACTTGTTTACATGTAGCAACAGAGTAAACTGAACGAAAATTAAAAAAAAAATTGTCTATAGCTAATTTATAATGTATCATTAAGTAATATTTCTTAACATTATCCATAACTTGTTTATAAATGAAACAAATTGAAAGCAACGAAAAGGTTGTATTCAGTGCTGCTTATTTTCGTTTCCTTGTTGCTACATATTCCAAAAGTGTCGCATGGCGATTGTATTGCCTACCGCCCGTGACGTCACGCAGAGGCTGTAATGCGACAGGCGCGACGCGAATGAAATAATTTTTCTGCCAATCAGCATCGAGACTTCTGTGACGTCAACGCAACAAGATGTACGTTCTAATTTATTTGCGTCGCGGGCACGACAGGTCTGTAAATGTGTCTGACCCGCCATATTTTTGGTGTTTAAGTTTTACCGGCACTATTATTATCTGTATTAATACGCAAAGCAACGCATTTTTTTGCCTAGGTGTAATTGCAGCCATATTTTCACGCTCAAAGTACCAGTGGACATAAGAAAATACTGGAAACATTGATGGGCGTCGTAAAAGAGGCCAGTATGTAGTGGCAAGAAACCATTAATAAATAATATTGTAAAATGTTGATAGCGAGGCGGTGAACTCTAGTTGAGGTTAGAGCGAGTTATTGCCATCGCGCCGCGCCCTGCGAGCCGCATCTGTCGCGCTGTTGTTATTCCAGCATACGAGGTACTACAATCTCTGTGGCAACGCCTGAGGACGGGAAGCTAATCTAAACCTGCGAGATCTAACTTCACACAAATCCCTGCTTTAACGGGATTCAAACCCCGAATCTCCTGTTGCGACGGCAATGTTACTGAGGTTCACTTCGCCTGTTCATACAAACTTGCGGTGTTATAAACTATCCTCGTTTGAAGTTAAAACAATGCCGGTACCACACAATGAAGAACCTGGGTATAACCGAATTATGTTGGGTATAGAGCGGAAAATGGATTCAATTTATAATCTCGTGTTCTTTTCTTACATAAAGATTTTTATGTTACGAAGGCATGTGCCATATGTATGAAAATAGAAATTGAGATTAAGAATATTTCTAGGTTTGGAAAACTGTGAATGGATTTTGCTGGCTAAGAAGGCACCGTAAATATTTTTGTACTTTTACAAAATATTTGTTGTAAACCAGTAACCAATTTTTTTTGTAGCGGAACAAAATGTTTTCTTGTACAAATTGCAATACATATTTTTTGTATTACTAAAAATTAAGAACTGTATTTCAACTAATATCATCGAGAAGTGGAAACACAATTATCTTTATAATTCTCTCAAACAATATTCTGATTAAAAAATAATATAGGAGGAAAAAACTTTCAAATCGTAATGACAAAAAAGAGTACACCGCGTGAACCAAGATTTGAATCCGCAACAGCTTCATTGAAGCACAGGTACTTTACATCGCATGAACAATTCATCTTCTTGCTGTCAAAGAGTTTAGTGGTAGGTTTACTAACTCGAGCCAGAATATAATAATCTTAACTCTTGGAAAATTTGATTTTTGTACTTCAGTTAATCACTGCATTTAAGAAGGACTTTAAGTCTGCAGGTAGATTTAACTGTTTCATAGAAGTAATTTTATAATTATTGTAATAAATATTGTTTTATGAACTTTGCGTCGTCATGAGCATTACTTGCATTGTATACAACAAATTATTATTACAGCTTGTTCGGTTGGTTACAAAAATAATTGCGCAGGTATAACGCACAAAACAGGAAAACAGGATGGCCGGCCGTATGAGTTGTGGAAGTAAAATAAAGGACAATGAAGTATTTTACACTCGAACGAACGTTAAAAGAAAGCCTTTTCACTTAGTTCAGTAATTATTATGTATCAAAGACTTAATAGTTTGTAACTTCGACTTTGGGACCTAAAGTGATTCCTGGTCGTTAAAAAAAACTTTTTTAGTTGTATTACAAATACGGTTCTTGTAACGTTATAAAGAAGACTTTTACAAAGGAAATTGTTGTATTTTAGAAGGTTATGTAAATGAACAAAAAAATTCTCAGTAAATTTAGAGTTTTTTTTACAGTGTATACTAATACGCCCACAATAAAGCTGAAGTAGTGACATTGTAATGCGTGTTAACTACCCACTGGCATTACTTTCATGAACTCGTTAGTATAAATACGCGTCCGTTTCTTAAAAAAAGATGCGGTTTTGGAAAAAAAACAACACAAAGCGACCTTATAAAGTAATTTTAATTGCCAATCCATCAGTAAAATAAAAATTGTAACTCCGCATTATTAAATTTAAAGCAAAATAAGGATAGCAACCAATCATTACTTTCACGAAATAATTGGATGAAAACGACAGGTTTTGCTGGGGTCGCAGATCTCCGCGCATTCACGCATTACCCAATAACCCTAAGTTCCAGCTTAAATACTGCCGGTATCGTCTTCAGCAAACTACAGTTTCAGTCTGATTTCAGTCATGTACTGCTCTCAAAAATCACATTAGACGATAAGATATGCATACATATTTGTGACTTGCTTCGTCGAATTTGAAATGTATACATTTTTCTCGTACAAATCACAAAATTTTAACCAAATGAATACGCTAGGATAGCCAAAATAATTGTTAATATTGGACCTATTATAACGTTATGAAGCATATTTATTGGAAAATTGCTACACGGTTCACTCGTATTTCAATTTTAATTATTGAGATAAAATTTAAAGTAGAAATAACCGGAGGTTAAAAGCAGGTGAACAAGTCTCTGATATCAAAGAAATTGCAACACGTCACTTATGTGACTTCAATAGAACTTCAGTTGAAGCCAAACTTTGTGTTTATATATATTTTAATTTGTACAAATCAAAATTTTAACTTAAAATTATCATGTTAACGTAAAAAGAATATTATTAATGTTATTTTAATTAGTTATCTTTGACAGCGTGTCAAGAAACCATAAACTATCCTCAAAATACTCGGTCGATACGCGCGCAAGAGAAAGAGAGAGCGACCTTCTGTTGGCATCAGCCGGGTAGTGTTTCTCTCTGCCTTTAGCTCATATGGCGTAATGCGTGTTTCCTTGTAAGATTCCATGCGAGCCTGCATAACCGCTGGTATAGAATTTCCTATGGAGGATGTAGCCGACTGCAGGCTGTTTTCATAGACGTTTTGGTAGTTTGTCACGTGCAGTTTCCAGCGGAAGGTTCCTGCAAAGTTCTAATTTTAGCCAGTTAGAGAGAGAACGATGAAGTGTGGTATTGACGACAAACGTAATATTTTTTTTTTTAGAGACTGCAATACAGTACAAGAGTAAGATATATTGTTTAAAAAAAACCGCACAAATGTTATCTACTGACGTTATAACACCATTATGTGAATATTATGGCAAATATACGTGTTTCTTTAACAAAAAAGTTCTAATTATCATAACCAAATATTAAAGCCCTGTGCATTAACAGACTGCAGAAGCTGCGAATGAAGTTTGTCCTGGAATCACAGTTACAGAAATAAAATCGCAACAAAATGGCCTTGCGTTTCCTTGCGAGGCAGCAAATATCGCGTGACAGGTTATTTAATCTCGCATGCAGGTTCCTCGAGAAGCTTGAGCCGGAGCACTGCATCGTGGGTGGCACCCGAGCTTCACAAAGACGTAGCTCATTGTCGACCACAAACATCGCGCGTTGGAGGGGAGGCGTTCCCTTATCGCCGCGCCTCACACAAACAAATACCGCGCAAGACAGAGTCATTTCCGCGTCTCGCTCGACGTGCGACGGTCGTATCGACTTCCTTCTAGCTAGACTGTCGCGCCCGTCACGCATTGGTGTGTAGCTGAGCGACAACAGAACGGCCCGGCAGCATATGCACGATAACAAACTTCAGTCTCCGGCACAGAGCAAGTAAGGCAGAGAGGCGACATTGCCACGTATCGCGCCGAGCTCTTATTTTGAGCTACAAACTGTAAACAGGTCGTAGTTATGTAGTTAGCTATATTGCAATTCGAGGTCGCACACGCGGCTGTGACCTGAGGAAATGGAGGCTCGAGAGGGCCTTCAGTGTGTCCCCCGTCTGGTCTCCGGTAACAGCAGAAAGCTGATGTTTGTGAGACAGCTGATAGCATGAGCAACGCTATGCAATGTTCATCCCCTACACCTTTCTGAGACGTGCCCAGATGTCTGTAAGGCACTTGATCTGGCCCAGGCACTTGATGTGGCCCAGGCACTTGATGTNCAGCAGAAAGCTGATGTTTGTGAGACAGCTGATAGCATGAGCAACGCTATGCAATGTTCATCCCCTACACCTTTCTAAGACGTGCCCAGATGTCTGTAAGGCACTTGATCTGGCCCAGGCACTTGATGTGGCCCAGGCACTTGATGTGGCCCAGGACTGAAACAAAACGTTGAACATTCCAGCAGCTTCGTGAATGAAATGTGAACGTATCGGGCTTTAATGGCCAGGATCGAACAAGTCCTCGTTATTATTTTCATTTTGGAAAACTCCTAAAAGTGCAATATTATGATCAGTCCAATATTTTGAGAGTAAAGTTATCGTTGAGTTTTGGGGGCACCTATGTTTTTCCGTTTCTAGAACCTCTACGCTGTTCAAAGTGTCAGTAAGAAAATACTTTGGTGGTGACTCAAAAAAATATTTTTTGGCAACCACAACATTATTTTGTTAATATAGACATGAAAAAAGGTTTTGTGGTGCCAAAGAAATTTTTTCGTCATTCCAGTAATTAGTGAAAATTTCAAAATGACGCTTGTGGTCACCAATAAATTCATTGTGTTTGTAGGCAATAAAGTGTTCGTTAGTCGCAGCGAAAATGTTACTATGATAGCAGCGATACTCCTTAGTGAGGTTCACAAATGTGTTTAACGGGTTGTGACATTTTGTAGGTAGGTGTAGTCTAACAATAATTAAACACTGCATTCACAGTCGTCATGAAGAGGATTCGAACATTGGACTGCTCAACTGCAAGCTCAGCGTGTTACCATTAAGCTGCCTTGCTCAACGTTAAAGCGTTGTCTTAAGCATAGATATAGCAGAATTGTAAAGTGGCACGCACGCCAACACCTGCACACTTCACCTCATGGAAAGTTTATTTTCTGGATTAATTTACGAGTAACATTTACCTACTTGGAATAAAGGAATGATATAATCCCTTCGTAAGTACTTCAGAATATCCCTCATGAATAACATCGTACCCTGATGCATAGAACAGAACATAGACAAATAGTGTGAGCCAGNGGGGGGGGGGCGGTGGCAAGACGTGGCTACGTCGAATATGCCAGAGCACATGCGCAAAATATAACGGATGTAGTTTTGGAGTCGCAGCAAATTTTTTTTACTGTGGTTAACGTGAATGCTGTTGCTGCCAACTAAATATTTCGTGGTAGCCAATAACTGTTTTTTCATTAAACATGTATGTTAGTGAGCGCTAAATAGTTTTAGTACTAGTCAATCTATGTGTTATTGGGCACTACGATCTTTTATTTACCAACAACAAAATTTCGCCCTAGAAAGCATCAACCAAACTGTTTTGGTAGCAACTAATAAATATTTTTTTTAGTGGTTGATCGAAGGGCCTGAATGGAATTTTGGACAATACTTCATGATAGGATTGCGAATAGTTTCAAAAATGTAATTTAATTCTTTTCCCGCAAATCAGATACCCATGAAATTCACTCGATTGATGATTGTCTTATTTGTCTATCTACGCTTGCATATATCTGGTGATAAAAACGCCGGAGAGACAATGTCAGTGTAGATAGGCCGTGTTTTGTGTTTTTTTTTTGCACGCAAGTGTCTAGATTGTAAGAAATGCACTGTCCGAAAAAAATACTAACCGAAATAATACTGCTGAATATATATGCGATAGATGGTCGAGAATGCAGTCACGGATTTTGCACTTTNAAATACTAACCGAAATAATACTGCTGAATATATATGCGATAGATGGTCGAGAATGCAGTCACGGATTTTGCACTTTCAAAAAGCAGTATCTTATTGCAGATCGTCGTCCGAAAACTGCTATATAAGCAATCCGTATATATGTTTGCTGAATTGTAATCCGTTACTTTTTGTTGAAAAGATGTTAAATCAAGTCGATGAATGTAATAACTTGCAGCTTATAAAAGGTGTGCCATAATGAAGAAAGATGTACTTCAGAGAAAGATTGGGTTTCAGTAGATGGAAGTGGCTGATAAGAAACTCCGGAAGACTTTGTGTAGAGCAAAATGTTCCTCAAGAAGGATAATGAGAGCACCCGAGAACTAGATGATAGGAAAAAAATTCAAAACTTACACTCCAACTCGAAGGTAACCGCCTTCAAATACAAAATAAATTTGCTAGCCCGACTAAATACTATACGTGCTCGAAACTATTCAATGGCGTTCTCTTTAAATAAGTACCAGAACTGCTGGCGAAAATAAAATGAGTGCAAAGCTTTCTCGCACTTTCCAAACATGTGCAGAAAGGACAATGAATGACGTTTCTTCAGCTGTGTTGGAATTCGCTGCCACATAACATCGTTCCCTTGTCCTTGGTCCCTCCAGTAACCACAATTCCCCACATTCCCTTCTTCGTGCGAAGTGGGTATAATTTCGAACACCCGTCTTAGTTCCGCGATTGTAATAACCTCGTACGTACGTGCGAAAAAAATATATTAACTAAACGCATTTTCTTATGTTGCCTTCGTTTGTATCATACAACGAACAGTGTCCAGCAAATGTTAGGACGAAGCTTCAAAACTGTTATAAAAACTGAAAAACGAAATTTACATTATAGGGCATGTGAAAGGCACATCGCTCGTGCCCTTAGCTTAAGGGGACATTCCAGGGTGTAGTGTAGGGAGTGTTCGGACAGCGACAATGTGACGTCAGAGCAGTGGTGCACTTCACTAGGGCAGCAAGTCAAGTAAGTGCCCTTGGCTAATGAATTAGAACACAGCTTTCTACTGTAAAAATATATATATATATATATATATATATATTATAGCCAATTTTGTATTAACATAATAAGAACGAACCTCTTTCAAGAAAAGATGAACTGTGAAACAGCAAAAGAGAAGGGTTGGAGAGGGTTTTGTGTGTATGTGTGTGTGTTAAAACCTACAACAGGAGTACTTAGATATTTTCATGACGGACTATACATTATCTTATCAACGGGTCTCTTTACTAAGGCGCGTTGAGCTGCAAGACATGCCGCATAGTCCACTATACTGCAGAAACTTGACAATGCACTCTGAAACAACAGAAGTTGGGCTGAATGGCGTGAAGGGTACCAGGACAAGAGTTACAGGGCAGTTCATTACAAGACGTAAGATTGAACTGGTTCAGGACGTCAAAACTTGGAAGGTTGCGGGGTTGGCAGGCAGCACCGAGCCCTTCGCCCAGCAAGGGTGGCAAAGTTTCAGTTGTGCCGGCGAAGTGAGACAACGGGGAATTGAGGGTTCAAAGTCCAGAAACAAGTAAGTGACGCGTCGTCCACAGACGAAACAAGAGGGTGATCGCGAGAGATAGGGAGGGGGAGGACGTCGACTATCCGACGTCAGTTTCACCCTCGCTCGGCGCCGACACCTTCCTTTGTGGAGACGGAGAACCGGCGCCAAGGGGCAAGATGGATCTGGTGCCCGCTCGCGCCTAATAGGCTCTCCCAAGTCTGTCGAACCCCCGCCCGATTGGTCGGAAAGATTGCGCCCAGAACAAATCATCTCGCGCCTCGCCTCCCACAAGCCAGGGGCGCCTGGGAGGGGAGCGGCAGGAAATTGATGGAATGCCGGCAGATTCCTCTTCCGGGAAGGCAGCCTGGAACACTGTCAACACGATTTTTCAAACGGTCCACCCTGAAGCCTCGTGAATATCTTTTAAACCAACGACACCCAGAACAGAACGTCACCCGGAGGAGGAGCCCGTTGTCGCCTGCAGTTTCTCAGAGTCCATCGCTCCTCATCATCTGGCAATACAACTGAGAGGAAATGACACGACAGAACGCGACAGGCCGAGTGGATCACGAGAGAAAGCTAACTTAACTGCAACTAACAACACTTATAGCCCATTCACACATATATTTTCTCTGTCTTTATTCATATTAGTTATTATGAAATATTATAATTTATACATGAAATTTAAGTTAAAGGTAAATTTGATCAAAAATAAGGTACTTTTATATTAACACAAGATTAACATAAGCATAAAACGCTTGTGATACATGACATATTTAAGAAACAACCAAAAACGTCATACATGAGGTATTTTTTCAAATACTGGCCCCAAAAAGACAAAACCCTTTACCGAAAATGATGACCCTTTCTGACATTGTAATGTATTATTTGTGCGTGCATATATATATATATATATTATATATACACACATAGAGAGATAGAGAGATAGAGAGAGAGAGAGAGAGAGAGAGAGAGAGAGAGAGAGAGACCAAGTCCGTTGCTCAGAAAATGAGAAAATAGATTTAATGATGTATGCTGTACAAAGCAGAAAACGACTTTCAATAAAGGAGACGTTCATAGTTGATACTGTATTAAGTAGTGGCATAAACAGACGTTTTCAATAATCAAAACAAACACATTCGCATTCATATCGGGCAGTNTACTGATACAGTGCCTTAAACAGCAGACACTTGGTACTGATACAGTGCCTTAAACAGCAGACACTTGGTACTGATACAGTGCCTTAAACAGCAGACACTTGGTACTGATACAGTGCCTTAAACAGCAGACACTTGGTACTGATACAGTGCCTTAAACAGCAGACACTTGGTACTGATACAGTGCCTTAAACAGCAGACACTTGGTACTGATACAGTGCCTTAAACAGCAGACACTTGGTACTGATACAGTGCCTTAAACAGCAGACACTTGGTACTGATACAGTGCCTTA
The DNA here is from genome assembly GCA_002778355.1 of Clitarchus hookeri. NCBI lineage: Eukaryota > Metazoa > Arthropoda > Insecta > Phasmatodea > Phasmatidae > Clitarchus > Clitarchus hookeri. The sequence goes on from NQII01002223.1 coordinate 12,848, forward strand.
AACAGCAGACACTTGGTACTGATACAGTGCCTTAAACAGCAGACACTTGGTACTGATACAGTGCCTTAAACAGCAGACACTTGGTACTGATACAGTGCCTTAAACAGCAGACACTTGGTACTGATACAGTGCCTTAAACAGGGGTAAGCCACGAGATCTATAAGCAGCGTGTTTCTAGTAAAAAACACTGTAAAAAATTCCTGTATTTATACAAGGAAGTCTTTGGAAACGAGTTGCCAAATATATTTTGGTAACACTACAAATTAATTAGAGTAAATACAACAAAACCTTTGTATGAAATGTGTAAAACTAATGTTGAATTTTAACAAGCAAATGTTGAAGACTTCAAGTTTATTATAAATATTGAAGTACGTAAGCAGTTTTGTATGTTCCCCAAAATAATGTATTGTAAATATACATTATTTCAGCTGGAGAGTTACAAGAAAATCTTCGGCAATAGAACTGCTNACAGCAGACACTTGGTACTGATACAGTGCCTTAAACAGCAGACACTTGGTACTGATACAGTGCCTTAAACAGGGGGAAGCCACGAGATCTATAAGCAGCGTGTTTCTAGTAAAAAACACTGTAAAAAATTCCTGTATTTATACAAGGAATTCTTTGGAAACGAGTTGCCAAATATATTTTGGTAACACTACAAATTAATTAGAGTAAATACAACAAAACCTTTGTATGAAATGTGTAAAACTAATGTTGAATTTTAACAAGCAAATGTTGAAGACTTCAAGTTTATTATAAATATTGAAGTACGTAAGCAGTTTTGTATTTCCCCCAAAATAATGTATTGTAAATATACATTATTTCAGCTGGAGAGTTACAAGAAAATCTTCGGCAATAGAACTGCTTGTAACAATACAGACATTTTTTACTGTGTGGTCGTAAATTCGAGCCGTAAAGTTAAATATCCACGACGAGAAATGAAGCGAACCAGATCAGCGCATTGTGCAGGGAATGTTTGCGCGAGATCTGCGCGTGCCATAAATAATACAAACACCCTATCGATAACAAAAATAGCAAGGTTCCGGCAGCCAAGTACACGATATTCGGCGAAACAACGGGGGCGCAAGTTAATGTTTAATGGAAAAGCCTCGGCCACGCCATAACTCAGGGAGGAGAAGCACGGTGATATTTCCTGCAGATCTGTGCACCCGTACAACGCAACTCCATTGGTCCTTCTACAGAATTCTCAAACACTATAAAAAACACTACGTTACGAAACAGAAGTTGAATGGTACCAGCCATATGTAATACAGTTATTTGAACCACGTCATTTTATTGACCGTATTTTTCATTGTCCCAATAACAGGATACAAAAAAAATTTCGTTCTATACCTGGCGGACGAAAGAGAAAGTATAACATGTAATTAACTACGCAAATTCAAGTACTATTTAGACATTTTTTGAACGAAACATCATTCTCTGGTGACGTTTGACTGTTTAGCTGCTGAACTAAATATATTTCTTGATGAGTGTAACGGCGCTAATGCTCTTAAACGTGCTAATTATGTACCGTTTCGAAGCTTTTAAGTTTAGTTGCACCTACCATACTGAAATGCAAAATTTCCTGCCACCTATTCCAAGTTGTTGACTTCACCAAATACCGATTACTTTCACAAAGGAATTCGTACTTATTTATATCTCCCATCTACCTTTCGGCTAAAAACCACTCAACTTGTAGGTCAATGGACTTTACACATACACGCACGCCATACCTAGCAAACAATTTTCAGAGCGTTAATGGAACCGCAGAGTAGAAAAGTACACAGAGAAGAAATGGCGTGGAGGAGTGGGCGTATCCACTCTGTGATTGACTGCGCGAGGCTCTGGAAACAGTCTGACTAACTACTTCATGTGGAGAAGGTGTTTCATGTTGGCTGGGTTGCCGGCTGACTACGTTACCAAGCGCTGACTATACCGAAGGTGTTTCATGTTGGCTGGGCTGGCTGACTACGTTACCAAGCGTTGATAATACCGAACGGCATTTTGACACGTTACTGGCCAGGGACGCAATTTTGCTGGCGTGTGCTGCTGGAGTTCGCGGAGTACAGGGCTGTTTCACCTATGCATTTTTAGAGTAGTATGTGACCTGCACATTTGTTTCAAATGTCGTAAATACGTAGAATAACTTAAATGTGATTTCAGTTAAAGACTGTTCATGGTAAAGTGAGCACTTTTTAAAACCATGCCTAAAAGTTCCTTTCACCTTTTTGATATTATTTAGCCAATCGATAATATAAAATTGGCCATGTGTTTAATAAACACAGTGTATATTGTTATAGCTCTCGAAAGTTAACGTCTGAAACCACAATCAAATATAATATTTTGGTTATTATGCCAGATGGGAGGGCCTCAGAAAGTGCCAACTTTACCGTGAATAGCCTGTAGTACAAAGTAACCACGTCTGTTAGTGGTGTAACGAAAGTAACTTATTGATTCATTTCATTGCCCAAGTAGGTTCTATGGCGCTGCCAACATTAGAACTCAGCATAAACTACAAACGTTAAAATTTGTTAAGTTGGCAGACAAGGTGCGTGACGTCGCTAGCCTGTATTTCATTTTAATTTAATGACAGGTCTACGTTGTCTGGACATTATCATTGTTTCGTCACTTTTCCGTAGTAATTACATACTACAAAAACATTTGAAAGAATATATATATATATATCATGGAGGTGAAATACCACCTTATAAAAATGTCATGTTAAAAGTCATGAAAAGACTTGTTCACGGATTATCAGACGCGAAAACCACGCAGGCAAAGGAGGGTGTGCTACCAACATCAGAATAAAATACGTAAACGAAGCACGAGTTTGTACAATATTTGCAGAAGAAAAAAATACATTACTTATTGCATATTACCGTATATTTTCTTATATTTTGTTTGAACATAAAAAAAAAAGTTTTTTAAAACGCCGAAGCTGTTAAGGCCATACTACAATCGAAATGACTATAATCATTCCAATAACACTAAGGATTGAATACTTTCTTAAAACTGGTAGGCTACTAGTTACAACTTCGCGTAACAATAAACATAACCACTAACAACGCATAGCTGCATTGTACGATGGCAAATTTCTAACTTCCTTGAGCAATAAAATACGCGAGTCAGAATCCACTATCACTACACCCATAAAAATTCACTTTCACAACAGTGCGTTTCCGGTCACGAACTAAGCATACATCTTATTTATATTGTTTTTTTTTTTAGTTTTGCTTTCTCATTTGTTTCTTTAAAAGCAGACTCTAACAATTCTTCTGTTTACTGAAATATTTAAATACATATAAGGCAAAAAGAAAACATAAATATAAGTCGGCCAACTTACACGAGCGAAAATTCAAATAACTACACTACAAATGTTCTGTTCGGAAGCAAAATCCTATTGACGACATACGGGAACATCCTGTTTTATCATGTCAATTATAGCACAGGATGTTTATTGTGGCAGTGGTTATGGGTATGTATATGGTTATGATAACCAGTGGCGTGTGGTGGACTGTTGCAAGGTAAGATGGCATTAGCTCCGTGCTGTACCTGTTGCTTGCTAGTAAAACGTAGTTCGGCAGGTGGCGCCACAGGACGCATGTAATGGGTCCCTTGATGCTCGCTTGTGAGTCGTCGGAATACAATCAGTTTCCCTAGGCTGCATTGTGGTTACTGGCTCCTTCTGCGTGCACCGAGAATGTACAGCAGTGAGCATGCACCAGCTTACCTTGCAACACTTCGCCAAACGCCAGTGTAGCACGGCCAAAAGGACGCTGCCTAGCAAAGCTACAGCCACGGTTTATAGTCCATTCATGGTTACTTTCGACTTTTCTGAAGCCCTGCTAAAGTTCTACTTCCACGCTATTCCTCAGTCTCAAGCAAACAAAGCTTAACGTACTCTAGGAAATTAACTTACACCAAAGGGACAGCGCAGCGCATTCCTGCGAACTCAGTGCGATAATATGTTGCATGAGGATTATTTATTACTAGGCATTACCAACACGCCTATTTTCTCACTATTTTAGTCATATATTAATTACAAATGAAATATTATAATTTATAGGCAAAATATAAACACAATTACAATTCAAAAAGTGTGAAGAAACAGCGAATAAACTATAAATGAGAAAAAAGCATTTAAATAAATCCCTTCTCAATGCATCAATTTTAAATATAACTGATATTAAAAAAAGTTTGAACGCAAATTTCTGAGAAAATATTGCACCGTTAAACATATAACCAAAAATTATTTAATTAATATTTTTGTAATCTTTTAAATTTGAACACTAAATGTTAGAAAAAAAATTATATTAAGCATAAAAATTTGCAAGATTTCTTAACGTGCCGGTATTCCTTAAGAAATGTACCGTAGACTAGAACAATTTTTGTTTGAAACGGTTATCTGTAAAAGTGATTCACTGAGAAGAAATTTCATTAAAACGAGGTGTGTTCGCGTGGTTTGCTATTCTGCTACTTTGGTGCTATTTCTGCTAGTTGCATGCACTTTTTTTGCACGCTGTTCAGGTATCGGTAGCAGTTGCTATGAAAAGCAGCTATTACTGCTCTTGATCGCCGAGCTACAACAGAAATATCAAAACGAGCTAAGTGAAAAAAATGTCGAAGAGTCATGANACAGAAATATCAAAACGAGCTAAGTGAAAAAAATGTCGAAGAGTCATGAGAGTGGCGATTGCGAAGAGTAATTGGCTTTTACGCAGATTGATGAGAAGATGTTTGGCTATCCTGTAAGAAGTGCACAGGGATACGCACTTAGCAATGGAAATAATTAAGACACATTTATCCTCGAAAGTAATCTTGAGTAGACAAAATTTTAAATACATGTAAATTATANAATGGAAATAATTAAGACACATTTATCCTCGAAAGTAATCTTGAGTAGACAAAATTTTAAATACATGTAAATTATACAGAAGCAATAATGATTATCGACATTTCTTAAATAAAGTTTTATTTATTGATTTCCAACGTGCTAGTTTGCTACTGCTCGTTGTTCGTGTCATCCTGCCGAGAGTGACGGCCTCTTCTGCTAATTTGTGGCTCGTGAAACTTCACTTGCTCTCAGCTAGTAGAAAAAGCATACCACGCGAACAAATCGACTGATTCCCCATTTAAAATCTGCGGCCGCGTGGTTGGTGGGCAGAGCCCTGAAGCCAGTATAATTTCGACGTCGGTTATCTCCGGTGAGTATTCGCTCCTCGTACCGAAGTAGCTGGAGCCTGGTGTGGACGGCAAAGGCCCCGTGACTCAACTGCAGTGTGGAACAGGGAATCCCCATGTTTGGGCGCTGTTTATGGTTCCTTTCTGGCCGCGCCATTCTGCACGATTTACGTCCCGCAGGCGGAAGTGGTGAGTGGGGGCGGGAAGGAAGTGAAGGCGGTCGCACGCGACTATCTATGAGCCAGGGCGTGCAGTTTAGGGGCGTCGACAGCGCCGTTATCGATATTGGGGCGCTGCAGCGGCGCCCCGACGCCGGGTTCTCACAGCCACATACATAACTCGCGCCGTCTGGAGACGTCTCACTCCCCGTTCATCATCTCTCAATTTCCTTCCCTTCATGCAGCCGTACTCCACCCCACCTCGCCATCTCCCTGCCACCGCCCCACCTCCTTTTTTCTGCTTCGTTTCTTGGGGGCGGCGGGCTTATTCCTTCCCTCTTGCCTGATCTTGCTGTTTTTTTTTATTTTCCGATTTCACGGGATTTTCCTTGGCAGTGAGGGCTGGCTCCTGGCGCAGCAGCCCGGGGAGATGCTTCTTGCCGAGGCGAAGCTGGACCACTCTCTCTGCAGCCGCTCTAATCAGGACCGCTCAGCTACCAGCTCCACAGTTTCCTTACACGACATACACTCTCTCGCTTTAAGGCCTCCGCCTACCTGGACATTTTTCCCGCGTTTGAGGCCGAGAAGCGAGGCAAGTGTCCTCGCCGCAGTGACCCTATTATTTTATTGATGGAAAGTCTGTATAGGCTGTCTCAGAGGTTAACGTCTAAGGCTACAATAAAACATATTTATTGCCTATTATTTCAAATGAGAGGGCTTTCAAAAGTGCTCACTTTACTGTGAATGGCATATTGGAAGGTTCAATGCAGGGCCCTTGAGTAGTTTTTTACGTATCTGTCGCGTAGATTGTGAGATACAGCGCTTTGAAAATAAAAACTTTTCTTAGCTGTGTTGCGAGTGCTATGAAATGTTGCTTCTAATGTGAACGACGTCTTGAAAGCAGTCAACAGTCCTCGTCTGAAGTTTGTGCTCTTTTCGTAGGTCAGCGCAATGGACACGCGTTTAATAGTTTCATATTAAAACGAGTATTTTAAACACATTACTACACAGTTCAAGCTCCAGATAGGCGGGTGCCTTAAGGTCGAGATTACGATGACCTCACGTTTCACGTAACGAGTAACACGTTCAAATAATCTGGCTACATCTTGACTAGTGTGTTTCAAGGAGTCCTATAACGATAATTTCACGTAAGTTCACGCGATGGAAAAGTTTGTCAATATCTAGCTTTTGCGTGATACCTGTCTCTGCACCACGTGATCTCGCTGGCCAATCACAATAAGGATGTTGCTGTGTTATCTCAGATTTTCATGAAGGTTTTTTTTCCCCGCGATGTCGTCTGCTCACCTTTTTAATCAATGTACCGCATGTATAATTTTCTCCCGGAAATGAGGAGGAAAGTGTAATAAAATTAAGGCTACAGTTATTTTTCTTTTCTTTAGTTCCCAAATATGTATGGAGCTTTACATAGACTCAATTCATTATGTTTCTCAGATGTGTTAAAATGCTTACATGAGATGCAGAATGTTCAAAAAGTTTGCAATTTTTAGTAGGCCTACTTCATGAAAAAAAAATTAATTTTCTCAGCAGACTTGATACAAACGTACACTGAATGACCAAAAAAACTGGTAAACCTGCCTAATATCGTGTAGGGCCCCCGCGAGCACGCAGAAGTGCCGCAAGTCGACGTGACGTTGATTCGACTAATGTCTGAAGGTATGCAGGAGGCAATTCACACCATGAATCCTGCAGGGCAGTCCACAAATCCATAGGAGTGTGAGGCGGTGGAGATCTCTTCTGAACAGCACGTTGCAAGGCATCCCAGATATGCTCAATAATGTTCATGTCTGATGATTTAGGTTGCCAATGGAAATGTCTAAAGTCATAAGAGTGTTCCTGGAACCACTCGGTAGCAACTCTCGACGTGTGGGGTGTCGCATTGTCCTGCTGGAATTGTCCACGTCCGTCGGAATGCACAATTGACGTGAATGGGTGCAGGTGATCGGACAGGATGCTTACGTATCTGTCACCAGTCAGAGTCGTATCTAAACGTATCAGGGGTCCCATTTCACGCCAACTGCACACGCCTCATACCACGAGAGAGCCTCCACCAGCTTGAACAGTCCCCTGTGGTCATGTAGGGTCCATTGATTCATAAGGATGTCTCCATACACGTACATGGCCATCCACCCGATACAATTGGAAACGAGACTCGTCCGACCAGGCAACGTGTTTCCAGTCATCAACAGTCCATGGGGCGTTGGCGGGCCCAGGCGAGGTGTAAAGCTTTGTGGCGTGCAGTCAACAACGGTACACGAGTGGGCCTTCGGCTCCGAAAGACCATATCAATGATGGTCCGTTGAATAGTTCGCACGCTGGCACTTGTTGATGCCCCAGCATTGAAATCTGCGCCAATTTGAGAAAGGGTTGCACGTCTGTCACGTTTAATGATTCTCGTCATCGTCGTTTGTCCCGTTCGTTCACGATCTTTTCCCAGTCGAAGCTATGTCGGATTTCCGATATTCACGGTGCACTCGTGAAATGGTCGTACGCGAAAATCCAAATTGTATCACTACCTAGGAGATGCTATGCCCCATCTCTTGTGCGCCGACTATAACACCACATTAAAACTCATTTAAATCTTGATAACCTGCCATTGTAACAGCAGTAACCGATCTAGCTGCCGACCGCATCGCGTTATTCTGATTGGTTCCATACCTGTGTTATTTGCATACGCACCCCTATACCAGTTTTTTTTGGCTCCCCAGTGTATAACGCATATCACGTACGATTCCACCATCACTCGTCCAGGTGAAGAAAAAAACGTTTTACCTCAACAGTTTCGGCACGCAGTCTATTACGTGGGATAAAGTCGGCGATTTCAATAAGGTAAGTGTATATTACGTGCGTAAGTGTCTATTACGTGCGTAAGTGTCTAAGCACCACTCTCAAGTTTGTGTATAGAAAATGTTGCTATTTAAATTGGTTCTTACAACGCCCATTTTAGCCATTTTCCTGTTTAGAAAAAAATTCCTGGAGTTCAAATGAGAATTTGAAACTTCTCTTTAGGTAAAAAGGTTTATTGGATGCTTTTAATGTTTAGACACCACTACAAAATATACGACCTTTAATTAATCGGATATAAGCTAAAAAACCAAACAAAATAACTGTGCTGTAACTGTTTACCATCATACAATAGTTAACTATGGAACTGTATAAATGCTATAATGTCATTTGATAAAACACAGACGTCAAACACCTCAAAGTTATGCCACTGAGAAATCACTAAACGGTTAGCGATTTTTATTGGGAAAATTTTGCTACATTAACTGGTTGCACGTACTTTCATAATTTATTTTATGATCATTAACATCTTAAACTCTGAACTTGCACTTTGTAATCAGGGAAAATCCAGCATAAAAAAATACTTCCAGCTGCCGTCGGATAAGAAGAATACTCCGTCAATATGTGAAAATCAAAATTTGTGAAATGTGGTCACAGAAAAAAAGTTTCAATACAAACTGGTATCTATTTAAGTTAATTTTTGTATATAAATTTACGGTTCTTTGGTGAATAAAACAAATACAAACTNTACAAACTGGTATCTATTTAAGTTAATTTTTGTATATAAATTTACGGTTCTTTGGTGAATAAAACAAATACAAACTAAGTGTAAACTTACGTCACTGTCCGTTCTTCGAACTTCTGACTACAGGAGTCCCGTTATCAAACCGCGTGACAATGAGAAGGGGAAAAAAAAGGGGGGGGATATGTATGGAAGAATAAAAATTGAATGAGTCTTCCTCATCTCAGTCTATACAAAGTAAACTGAAAATNGGGGGGGGATATGTATGGAAGAATAAAAATTGAATGAGTCTTCCTCATCTCAGTCTATACAAAGTAAACTGAAAATTTCAAGATTTAGACGAACTGTATGTTAAGATTCCACTGTCCTGCGTGTTTTTCGAAAACTCCGCTGTTTGTGCATTTTTTATTCTACCAATTGGTAGCCATTTTTACGTCAGACCATGAGACTCGGAATTGGTGTTTTGTTTCTTTGCAGGTCTGTTATTGGTTTGGAGGTCACCTGGTCGTGTCTCATAAACTATGGTCTAGTCGTACAAAACAAACAGAAATATACATGTGTTTGTAGCCTAGCTTGTGGTAAAATTGAATTCGCGAAATTCGCCGTCTCTTCGCGTTGAGTTGAGTTATGGCAGACGCGTAACAGCCAGGTCCTGAATGCCGCTGAAGGTGAAGTAATGCGAAGATTTGGCCGTGGCGGAACGCAAGGCGGGAGAGAAAAGGGAGCTCTCCGGGAAAACCCACCAGCCAGCGGCAACGTCTAACACGTTTCCCATTTCCGCTAATACGGGTGACCCCGCCGGGAATAAAACCTGATTCACCTTGAACTTGGGATACTGCACCACCACGTGTCCTCGGTCTCCTCGAGGACGTCCCTGTCACACGCCCCAGGACCTTCCCCGACGCCGACGGAGCTACCCGCCCGCAGGCTCCATTACGTCCGGGCTGTGTTCCGATACCTGCGGCCGTTGTAAACCCTACCACGAACCACCTCGTGATGTTGGGAAATAATTGATACGTGTATATTGAAATGACGGAACTATATAAACGATTATCGATATACATCGTCATTATATTTCAAACATAATTTATAGAAATAAACATATTTTTCCAAGTATCAGAAATAAATATTTTTGATTTATTTTTATACGTTGTGTTTCGAATACAAAAATTGATTTTAAAAAATTACGATGTTTAATTGGGCAGCATGCACCAAAACAGGCACCACATATTTCTCTGAAACACTTCGTGTCATCAATATGTAACAAGCAATTTTACATTTATCAAGTCCATTAATAAATAAAACATTTTAATCTGATGTATAGAAAATCGATATTTTTCTTTCGATACACATTGTTTCGTAAAAGGAAACTTAAAAAACCTAATATAAATAATATCGATATTTCCCCCCTCCCCGATATCAACATCCATAGAACAACCTCGTGGAGGGAAGTTAAGGCTCAACACGCCTGTACACCGCTTGCTCTAGGATCTCCAGCCTCCTCTCCCCGATATCCAGCCGTCAGCAACGCCCTTCCTCGCCGGCAGCCGGGCAAAAACATCAGCGCGCGCGAGTCTTCGGTTTTAGTCTGCAGCCTTGGCGCCATGTATAGTCTGCAGCCTTGGCGCCATGTATAGTCTGCAGCCTTGGCGCCATGTATAGTCTGCAGCCTTGGCGCCATGTATAGTCTGCAGTCTTGGCACCATGTATAGCCTGCAGCCTTGGCGCCATGTATAGTCTGCAGCCTTGGCGCCATGTATAGTCTGCAGCCTTGGCGCCATGTATAGTCTGCTCGCAGTTTCTTCGCACTTTTTGAATCAAACCTTTGACAAATCTCCCCATGTATGACGTGTTTAGTTATTTCCTGAAATGCCACGTATCACACGCGTTTTACACTTGGGTTCATAAAAAGTAACTTTTTTTTGTTAAATTGAAATGTTATTTATACTTTATCTAAAAAATTATAATTCTTCCTTTATAATCAATATGAATAAAAACAGCTAGAAAATATGTGAGTTGGTAACGCCTAGTAAAAAATAGTTCACATGCAAAATGTTATTACAACTGAGTATGCACGAATGCAGTGCGTTGTCCTTTGGTGTAATTTTCCAGACTTAGTTAAGCTTAGTTTGCACGTGGCGGAGGAATATCCTGGAAGTAGAACTTTAGCAGGGTTTCAGAAAAGTGTAAAGTAACCATGAATGAATTATACACACAGAGCCACGGCAAGTATTAAACTTTTTAATGAAAGCATACGTGTGCGCTGCCTTCATCATTGATGTGTGCAAAAAGTTAAAAAAAATCGTTGATGGCCACATAAAAGTGGTGAGTGAAGAGATTTGGACGGCTCCCAATGTCGAGGTCTTGAGAGCCGATGATGAGGGTGACTGATATGAGTATGGAGCAGCGCCGGAATGAAAGGACGGGGAAAACGAGAGATCCCCGAGAAAAACCGGCTACCAAAGGCATAGTCCACTCGATTCCCACATGCGAAAATCCTGAGTGACCCGGCCAGGGGTTGAACCCGGATCGCCTTGGTGAGAGGCGAGCAGTCTAACCGCTCAGCCGCCGCGGCTCCCATAAAAGTGATGGTCCAAAAGTTTTTCCCCGGGAAATTTTTTGATTTTAAGTTTTGAATTAGTGATTATTACTCAAAAGTTGGGTCAAAATAGGATATTTTAAAAAAGGCCACATTTCGAATTATTTTCAGAAATATTTATGGAAAACTCGATTGTAAAATACAAATACGTATACATTTGAAAGTGAATATAATCAATTAATTAATACAATAGCTCGAATTAATATTGACTTGTATTCGTCAGAATGTCTCATACAAACCAAGCTGGAAATTTTCGGAAATGTGGAATCAACCGTATGTTACATACGAGTGAAAGCTAAAATAACTTGCGCACAATTTGCAAAGATGAAAGATTCTTATAAGCGATACTTAAAATAATAACACTGGAAATATATTAGGTTAAAATATTAGGAACCCACACATATCCAATAGGTATAAGTTATTTTTAACGATAGAATTTTAGCATTGCAAATGATGATACGCAATGTAAGGATATAAATAATGATAACCANTAAGTTATTTTTAACGATAGAATTTTAGCATTGCAAATGATGATACGCAATGTAAGGATATAAATAATGATAACCTCACGGTGTTATCCAAAAGAAAAAAAATATTTATAGAAACCTTCTGTATTTATTTTCATTGCATTATTACTCTTCAGGAAGGAAAAAAAATTCCCTGCTAGGGAAATAANCTGTATTTATTTTCATTGCATTATTACTCTTCAGGAAGGAAAAAAAATTCCCTGCTAGGGAAATAATTTTTTTTTTGCAGGAGCCTGGGTATTATTTTTTTCCTGGTGTTCACTCCATTGATTCGCACGTTGACTGTGACAAANTTTTTTTTTGCAGGAGCCTGGGTATTATTTTTTTCCTGGTGTTCACTCCATTGATTCGCACGTTGACTGTGACAAAATATCTTGGCGGTTTCTTTGACGAAAGCGCAACCATTCTCTGATTGACTGCACGAAGCTCTGGGATAAGGCGTTGTGTCTGACTGGCTAATGCGTGCTGTGAAAGGTTTCCCTATCGGCTGGCCTGCGAAGTGGCAAGTGAGTTACCAGACGCTGATTGGCGAACAGTGTTATAATATACACAGAGGTGACAAAAGTAATGGGATAGTAATATGCAAATATACAGATGGCAGTAGTATCACGTACAAAATGTATAAATGGGCAGTGCATTGGTTGGGCTTTCATTTTTAGTCAAGTGATTCATGTGAAAAGGTTTCTCAATGGAAATTAACAGACTTTGAACGTGGAATGGTAGTTGGAGCTAGATGCATGGGACATTCCATTTCGAAAATGGTTAGGGAATTCAACATTCCGAGATCCACAGTGTCAAGAGTGTGCCGAGAATACCTAATTTCAGGCATAACCTCCCACCATGGACAACGCAGTGGCCGACCGCCTGCACTTAATGACCGAGACCAACGACGTGTGCGCAGAATGGTCAGTGTTAACAGACAAGCTAAAATTGCGTGAAATAACCGCAGGAATCAATGTGGGACGTACAACAGACGTGTCCGTTAGGACAGTGTGGCGAACTTTGCTGTACTGGGCTATGCCAGCAGAAGACCGACTCGAGTGCTTTTACTAACAGCACGACATCGCCTGCAGCGCCTCTCCTGGGCTCGTGACTTGATCAGATGAGTGCCGATTTCAGTTGGTAAGAGCTGATGGTAGGGTTCGAGTGTGGCGCAAACCACACGAATCCATGGACCCAAGTTGTCAACAAGGAACTGTGCAAGCTGGTGGTAGCTCCATAATGGTGTGGGCTGTTTTTACATGGAATGGACTGGGTCCTCTGGTCCAACTGAACCGATCATTAACTGGAAAGGGTTATGTTCAGCTACTTGGAGACCACTTGCAGCCATTCATGGAATTCATGTACCCAAACAACGATGTAATTTTTATGGATGACAATGCGCTATGTCATCGAGCCACAACTGTTCGCGATTGGTTTGAAGAACATTTTCGATAATTTGGCCAACAAGATCGCCCGACATGAATCCCATCGAACATTTATGGGACATAATCGAGAAGTCAGCCCGTGCACAAACTCCTGCACCGGCAACACTTTCGCAATTATGGACGTCTATAGAGGAAGAATGGCTCAATATTTCTGGCGGGGACTTCCAACGACTTTTTGAGTCCATGCCACGTCGAGTTGCTGCACTTCGCCGGGGAAAAGGAGGTCCGACATGTTATTAGGAGGTATACCATGACTTTTGTCGCCTCAGTGTATTGCTGGCATGTGCGGCTCTATAGTCTAATCGCGGTTCCTTCACACTTCTTCAATCAAACATTTGAAAAATCACCCCATGTATGACATTTATGGTTGCTTCATAAATATGTCATTTATCACAATGTTTTATAATTAATATGAATAAGAACAGGGAGACTATAGNTTTATGGTTGCTTCATAAATATGTCATTTATCACAATGTTTTATAATTAATATGAATAAGAACAGGGAGACTATAGTTGTGTTGGCAATACCTAGCAACAAATAGTACTTATGCAAAATGATATTACACTAAATGCGCATTATTGCGGTGGGTTGTCTCTTTGGTGTAATTTTCTAAACTTGGTTAAGCTTAGTTTGCATGAGACGGAGGAATATCCTGTAAGTATTACTTTAGCAAGGCTTGAGAAAAGTGTGAAGTAACCATGAATGGGCTACAATTCGCGACTAACAGCTCTATACTCGTAAGTAGTATGTGGTCGCGGTGACTTTGACGGCGCTGCAACTCTTGTGTGCCGGCGTGGCGCCTACACTCTCTCTACTCCTGAAACAGTGNTTATGGTTGCTTCATAAATATGTCATTTATCACAATGTTTTATAATTAATATGAATAAGAACAGGGAGACTATAGGTGTGTTGGCAATGCCTAGCAACAAATAGTACTTATGCAAAATGATATTACACTAAATGCGCATTATTGCGGTGGGTTGTCTCTTTGGTGTAATTTTCTAAACTTGGTTAAGCTTAGTTTGCATGAGACGGAGGAATATCCTGTAAGTATTACTTTAGCAAGGCTTGAGAAAAGTGTGAAGTAACCGTGAATGGGCTACAATTCGCGACTAACAGCTCTATACTCGTAAGTAGTATGTGATCGCGGTGACTTTGACGGCGCTGCAACTCTTGTGTGCCGGCGTGGCGCCTACACTCTCTCTACTCCTGAAACAGTGACAATTCAGCCAAATCATTGAAAACACTTAAAACTGCGCGATTAGTAATTAGTTACAGATAACTAATTAATACGGTGACTCAACTTCACTGATGTATTTGTGATTACCACTGAATGTCAAGAATCCCACTGCCATATGTCACTTTTGATACCTCCCTATTGCTATGGCGTATAGTAGGTATGGAATCTGCTCTCGGCGTAAGGCGCCAGCACTTGATGCCAGCCCTCAGTGTTAGGGCGTAGGAATATGTCGACACTATTGTCCCTAGGTCCAATTTTGCAAATAAATTCACCTCTCTTGTGAGTTACCATAAGTCAGTTTTATTTATGCTTAACACGGTCACTTCTACATGTACACACGAGACAACTCTCCCCTTCCCTTTTTCTACGTAGGCTATGTATTGCTTGACGCGGCGATTTGCGTCGTGGGGGAGCCCGATTCTTCACACTTCCTGTATGGCTCTACATATCTGACTCGAGGCGCTGGTCCTCTCTCGGCTGGCGACCTGGGACCGCTCCGGCACTTGGTAAGCGCCTCGATGCCTGGTCTCGAACTCCTCCTCTCAGCTCCACTCCGCACTGCTCGTCTGACGACAGGTGCGTCTCGTCCCAGATCCACTCTGCGCTCCTCGATTCCCGTCGGCCAACTGCCGTTTTCTCGGACTCTTCCCTTCGCACGCCCTGCTTGACGGCCTCCAACTGAGGTTGACGTCTTGATGCATTCTCGCGAACTCGTTTTTGCCGGCTCCGGTCCACACTCCTCGCTTGACGATGCCTAACTGCCCTGTTCCTTCCTCTCTCTCGTGGTTTTGTATGCTCGTTCACCATATTGAACTAGCATCCCCTCTGCACGTGGCCGGGCTGCTCGCTGCTTCCCCAGGGTCGTAAAACACGTGTTCGGCACTCCGGCGCACGTGGGTCCGGCGTTGCCCCTCGATTCTGGCCTAGAAGTTTAAGTGCTTCGTTCTGCACGTGCTACTTGGTGGGTCCCTTGGTCGTCGCACGTGGTTTGTCCGCGGCCTCCAGATATCCTGTCGCTCGCATCATCTCTGCACGTGGCCGGGCTGACCGCTGTGTCCCCCTGAGTCGTAAAACACGTGCCCGATGTTCCTGTGATCCGCACGTGGGCCCGGCGTCGCCCCTTGATTCTGGCATGGAAGTTTATTGTTCCGTTCTGCACATGCGGGAACACTTGGGTGGCCTCTTGGTTCGGCGCATGTGTGTCTTCCTTTGCCTTCGGATATCGTCTGCACGTGCAGGAACATTTGGTAGCACGCCTTGCAGCTGCGAGGCGCAGCTGCGCCTTCCTGGCGTCATTCTGCTGGTACTCTCGCCAAACCCTTAGTATTTATTGCGGTCGTCCGCCTGCGAGTTTCACCAGAGCGTGTCTTATGACGAATAAACTGTCTTTCGGGACGCGGGACGCGTCACTTGTTCCCAGTTAATCTGCCCGATTCGCCAGTCGGCAGTAGCTTATCAACTGATTTTCAGTGAATGTCATTTCACTGATACATATGACTGGTTCGGATCGAGAGTGAACACACGTTCGCCTTCGTTGCCGCCAATCCCAGTTAAAAAGTAACTGTGAATTAAAGACGGGTGGTTTTTTTTTCCTTCTGGCAAGGGTAGTTCTTCCTCATGACACCGGCAACACGAACATCGTAAGTACCATCTGCTAAACTGAAGTACGTATGTAGAGCGAGTCTGATCACGCAGTTGGATAACCCTTTCCGACCCAATTTAATACACTGAAGAGCCGTATGCAAATAACAGAGGTACGGAACCAATCAGAATAACGCGATGCGGTCGGCAGCGCCTGTATAAGACAACAAGCGTCTGGCAAAGTTGCTAGATCGGTTACTGCTTCTACAATGGCAGGTTATCAAGATTTAAGTGAGTCTGAACATAGTCGGTGCACGAGAGATGGGACATAGTATCTCAGAGGTAGCGATAAAATTTGGATTTTCACGTACGAACATTTCACGAGTGTACCGTGAATATCGGGAATCCGGAAAAACATCAATCTTCGAAATCGCTGCGGCCGGAAAAAGATCGTGAACGAACGGGACAAACGACGACTGACGAGAATCATTAAACGTGACCGACGTGCAACCCTTTCTCAAATTGGCGGAGATTTCAATGCCTCCTGCATACCTTTAGACATTAAACGAGTCCATGCCACGTCGTCTTGTGGCACTTCCGCGTGCTCGCGGGGGCTTTACACGATATTAGGCAGGTGTACCAGTTTTTTTGGCTCTTCAGTGTATAAACGTTTAAATGAAAATAAGATGTTTTAAAATTCGTCATCACAATCTACGATTGTGTTCCGCTACAGTAATATGAAACGTTGAGAACTTAGAGAAATGGCACGATTTACGAATCAGTTACTCATCCACATAGGAAATTTTATTGGTCACTGAACCTCGCAATGTACAGTTCCGTCTAAAAATACCCTCCCTGTGAGTTATATAAATATGCCTACACAATTGTGTACACTATTTTAGATAACTTTAAAAACATGTTATAAAATTGTGGTCGTGCAGCTGCCGCTTGAAGAAAGTTCCAACGTAATTTAATCCTGAAAAGGCACGATCCCATTCCGTCTGAACATTCGGTGTGTTATGGTTGAAAAATTCTGAAGCTACAGTACGTGTGATGTGGAAAAGTCATGAAGACAGGCCTTGCAGAGTTCGAACAAAAACAAATTAGAACTATTGTTAGAAAAAGCTCAGAACATTATGCAAGACGAATATCGTCAGCAGTGATCTGAAGCGCCTGCATACTGTATATATATATATATATATATATAATATACATATAATTTTTTGTAGTTTTACACAAATATTTTTGGCAACTTGGTTCCAAGGAATTCCTTGTACAAATACTATACATATATATTGTATTTGTATATATATAATATATATATATATATATATATATATATGGAATGTGTAAAACTAATGTTGAACTTTAACAAGCAAGTGTTGTAGACTTAAAGTTTATTATAATCAATGAACTATAAAAAAATCTTGTATATTTCCCAATATAATGTGTTGTAAATATAAAATATTTCAACTTTAGAGTTACAAGAATATTTTTGGCGAATAGTTTCCAAATAATCGTTTGTGTATAACAAGTACAGAGAATTTGTACCGTGTACGCAGTAACGATGTAACCCGTACGGTCCCGAATTTGTTTTCGATCTTGAGTGTTGCAAAAGTTTAATATTTCGATGTGCACTGTACTAGTGCCGAGTGTTCTTCTCGCAGCCAATGGACAGCGTGCTGCGTGTGAGTTGATGTCGACATTAGCCAGTCACAAATGAGAGGTTAAAAAATGTCCAAAAAAACATATTTCTTACGAGGAAGACGTTTAAAACAGCAGACACTGATACCTTGTTGTGTAAAGTGCCATCCATAAATATCCTTCACATGCAACATGTCCATAATGGACACGGGGATTGAACGTGTTAAAGTTGCAACCTCACAGAATTCATATTTCCAGCAGTGAAATAAAAGTGACTTCGAAACAGAGAATAAACTCCGGTTTCGCGTTTGGAATGGTGATAGTGATTGACCTCCCAGATAATAATTATGTGTTTACCTACTTTCTGTGGGAGAACATGAAAAGCAAAGCTTATGTAAGTCGACCAAGCACCATCGAGGAGATAAAAAACAACATTAATTGGGAAAGCGTAATTCCTATCCACATGTTGGGCCGTCGCATTATCACTGGCGTAAGTTTTGTTTCAACGTCGTTAAAGTGGTCATTTACAGGACGCAGTATTCAAAACAAACACGTGATTGAGGGTGGCTGGAAATATGAATCATTGCTTTATTAAGTTTATTCTTTGTCTCATTAACACACGTACTTATTTTGAGTAGATGGATTTAGGGGCTCCGAGTGCAGGGAATAAGAAGGCGGAGTCAACTCCATCCGCCCTCATAATCGGCCATTCCGGTTAACGGCGACCATGTTGGATTTTTCCCTCAAACGTGCAGTTTTCCCCTCAGAATTCCCCTTGTTTCTCACTGAAAATCTCCCGAATGTAACTGGAGAGCTTTGAAAATTGGGAAAATGCTAGCCACAAACGCGAGTCATGAGGCGACATTCGTGAGACAACATTTTCTCGCGTTTTCAGGGAAGTTTGAAAGATTTAGGGGTAAAACAACACATGTTCAGGGCGAAAAGGAAATGCAGAGGGAAAAGCGAAAATTCGAGGAAAAAATCTAATATATGGGCGCAGTTAAACCGGAACGGGTGAGCATGAACTACACGTATCCAAGATGGCCACCGTGGAACAGGAATGGCAAAGGATGAGGGTGGATGGCACTGGCTGCACCTCCACACTTCCTGCTTCGGAGTCCTTAAATAGTGCTATTGAATTATTGCTTTCAATAACACTAATGTTTATTGTAACACCGTACAGTTATATCTTTAGGTCGCGTTATCTTATATAATAGTAATTTTCAATCAATGTTTGCACAGGTGTCAGGTAATTCGCTAATACAGGCTGCACCACACGAATCTGTGAACAAAACTAAGTAGAAAATACATTTTGGTGAAAACGCATAATACCCTTCGTTTACGAGAAAAACGACACGAAAGGTCCAAAAACCATTTTAGCAAACATGTGGTATTTCAATTAGATAAAGGTGAGGTTACGTGGCAATGCTGCAGCTAATATGTCAGTCGTAAGGCATACGGCAAGGGAACGAGCAGAGCTCAGCTATGCCAAAGAGGCCATGGAGTTCACATGCGGTGAGTACTGGTACATGACAATGGCCATGTGTGCATCCGGCAGTCAAACTCCGTGCATGCTGAATGCATCCAACATGCGGAAAAGTGTATTGATATGGACAGAGTAAACTTCGAAAACCTGTTATGGCGTTTAGACGGTCTGTATGCTGATGCTGCATGCTGTGCTTAACGTGAAATAAAGTCATTTGATCTACTTTAATGTCGTTTTTCTCGAAAATTAAGTGCCTTATGCATTTTTACCAAAAAATTGTTCTACTTAGTTTTGATCACAGATTAGTGTGGTCCAGTTCGTACACGCAAATTACCTGACATTCTGTATTTGTATANCCCCCCCAAACTTTCCCAACAAACTAATGTAAATGGATTTTCCGAACAAGACAGAGGAATGACTTCCGAAATTGTATGCACCCTTCTCGACTGCAGTAGCTCGAAGTTGAAGTACTTCAACTTGTTATCTGCAGCCACAAGTCTCACGCAAGCCTCGCAGGATAGACCAGAAATGATAAACCGGCTAACTTATTCCAGGAGCTACTCCGCTGCCAACTGCTGGGCGGGGTAATCCGCGCAGGGCAGGGCAGGCAACTGATGAATATGCGGGCCCGCGTGTGTGGTCGAGGCGGG
>NQII01002223.1:32969-47663 GCA_002778355.1 Clitarchus hookeri
TCAGTTCGAGTTTAAGTGCCGGTAATACTTTAAGTCGCTCTGTGTACGACGGAGGAGATGACGGGGGCGGCGCGCAGGAAGGGCGAAACACTCCCCAGGTGAAGAAAGCGGAAGTGGGCGTGTCTTCCTTATTTCGCGAGAGCGCCCCGCCACTCCGCTGTCTCGATAAATTACCGCCCTGGGAGTATTCTTCCGCCTCCTCGGAGTTCTCCAGTTGAACGGTTATTTTATGTTGTTGCTGTTTATCAGTGTTCCCTCGCCTAAAGCGTTCCGAAGGAAGGTCAGAAAAAAAAAAAAAAGAGCAGTCTTATATTTCATTTTAAACTTTTGACTCTTAAAAGTTTTTAATGTAATTTAATAATTTGAAAATGTTGTTCTATGTTATTAAATAACCCACAAGATTAAATTTTTTGCAAAGAAATTTTTTTGAAACAAAGCAAATAGCGCTATCCTGTAAGTCAAGAAATAAACTCGAGTATCTGTGCGTAATAATGAAACAGAACACAACACTACATTTATAAACAGCACTCAACACAACTTTTCCCTCGAAAGAGCCTTGGAGGCATGAATATGTGGAGTTAACAAGTAATATAACTTATTTAAGGAGAGCGATAAAAAGGGTCCTAGAATTATCATTTTTGAGCAACATAAACACACATATTCACGAGATAAAACGGGCTTCGCCAAGGCATACCACGTAACTAAATTTATTGCCAGAAATTTTTGGTGGGAAATTGATTTTTTTGCACGTAAAGAATGGAAATAAACAATTAGTTTGTATGACCGTCAAGAAACCGGTTAAAAGTTACAACAGACAAACATTAACAATTTCTGAATATAGAGATTTTTAATTCGCAATTAAGAAAACGATTTCATATTAACGACAAAATAATTATCTTACTACCACAAAACATTTGACAACATTGCAAGTCGTCATTGCAACCATCATTCCTTTGTCAGAGTGCCTAGTAAAATTATCATTAGAAAAATAAGTAAAAGTGGTTGTGAAGTGGAAATTATTATAAGCTATAGAAAAATACAAAGACGGAAAATAATGAGGGGGAGGGGGAGAGAAAAATACAAGTAAAAAAAGAACTTCAAATCACAACCAGGCAACAATAAATGCTACTAAGCGTATCATCCAGGCTTGTCATCAAATGTCATCTGAACTGCACGTCTTCGCCTCAAGTCAAGGTGGTGGATGTAAAATAATATTTCAGTGAGAACGGGTTATAGGTGAGTAGTCACTTTACACGTACGCCCACAACTTGATCGTTATTTTCGGTTGGTAAAGAAACTGTAACACTGAAAAAATCGGCTTTACCTCCTTTAGGCCCACCACTTAGTCAGATCTAAGACAGACCTGCAAATAATGAAGGACGAAGATCGTCGTCTGAAGGTAAGCAATCTAAACGCTCCGTAAATCCAGTCCTTCTCTCTACGTGATCCCGAATCGGATTCCAGGAGTTTATGCCGTCGGGTTTAAGCCAGTGGATTCAACGAGCGTGACTGTGTTCCAGATTAACTTGAGACTATCGTCCCAACTTTGGCACCACTGCGGTTAATGCCAGATCGAAATACGAGCTGTTTGAACAACGTGATGGCTCGTAGTCACAGTCGTGTCTAGACCTGTAGCTCGTAACCAATTCCGTATTCATGCGCCATCAGTTTAACAAAATTTCTATGAGAACTATTTTTTACTAGGCGTTACCGACACATCTATATTCTCTGTGTTTTAATTCATATTAATTTTAAATAAATATAATATTTCATAGATAAAATACAAGTAAAAGTTCGATTTAACTAAAAATAATACACTTTTATGTTAAAAGAAGTATATAATTGTTGTGATACATGCTGGAAACAACAAAAGTTTGATTCAATAAGTGCGAAGGTACTGTGAACAGACTATAGTTATAAGCATCCTGTATACGTGAAGAAAATACAGACGGGACTGGTAGATAGTAATGCGAAGCCCTACCTAGCTATATGTGACAGATGTCCCTAAAGCCTCGGTTTTCATGAACTAGGCTGCTTCGCACGGAAGTTACTTAATGGACGGTAATTACATTTTTTGTTACATCTAAATTGGGTATATGTGGGAGGGGGGGGGTATAAGAAACTAAAAGGAAAAAATCTGAACATATTACGCACAAATCAAACGGCAGGAGGAACATTGAAGTGCGCCACAAAGTAATAATGAGATATCCTCAGGAAGAAGGAGGTTACAGCGCTCGCCTCCCACCAAGCCGAACCCGTTTCGATCCCCGGCGGGGTCGCTCCCGGATCTCGTTAAAGTGAGAATCGTGCCGGACGATGCCACTGGTCGGCGGCTTTTCTCGGGGATCTCCCGTTTCTCCCGTCCTTGCATTACGGCGCTGCTTCATACTCACCTTACTTCACCATCATCGGCTCACAAGACCTCGATGTTAAGAGCCGCCCAAACCTCCCCACTCCACTCAACAAAATGCTTTGTCAAAATAGTTTGGAAAATCCTCGCGTATTATTCTCAAATCATTCAAAATAAAACGTAATCTGATTAAAATTACTGGGTACAGTCATCTGTGTACATTTTTTAAGTTTAATGGTAACGGTGTTTGTTGAAATGAATTCCGAATATAAGTGAAATGTGCACAGTAATAAGAGCCTGAAGACGTGAGCAGGTCACAGATTCCGAAACGTCGTGACATTCTGCTTGTCTTTTTCTTTGTAATTGGAGTTTCCAGTTGTACTGTTATTCGTCGCGTCGTTTCGGGTCATTGTTTTCTCTAAATTTTTAGTTTGCTTTTTTTTTTTGCTCTTATGTGATTTTTGCCATTTATGTCTAATTTTGGTTCTTATTTCTTCGTTGTTTCATGTAATTTGTTTGTCTAACGCATTGATTTTGATGCTTGAATGTTCTCTTTTATAACCCAATTATATTTCAAATAACATACAGTCATGTGTATACGTAGCAGTTAAAAAATTAAATGGCGAAATAATTAAAGTTACATTGGAAAGGATGTAATAACCTTGTAACTAAATGTTTCAGTTTTTGTTCACATAGTTCACACAATTGTGTATTTGTCTGAGCCCACGCACGTATCCTATTCCAGTACTTTTACTACCAGTAAGGCAGCGTCACATAAGATGTGCTTAAACTAAATGATGTCGCAAACTTTTCTCGCGGAAACACAGTTATTTCTACAGCTGCCACAGTAACTTTAAACTTTGCATCAAACATTTTCTGAGAGAAAATCAGGTTTTAACTTCACAAAGAACTAAATCGATTATCTTTAAAAAAAAAAATGCAACTTACTCTGCTTTTAAATTAGTTATAAATAAAACCAAACAACTGTCGAATCAACATTTTTATTTGTTGGAAAATCAGGAATTAATTAATGGATCAGCGAAAACACAGCGTAATGGTCGAAGATTACCTCACACGTTGCTTTTGAAACTAATTAAGTACAAATGTTAACATTCGTACAGGATACATTTGATCTCTTTCGAGGTAGCCATGTCTAGTTCACCAATACCAACTAATACTTCACCAGAAAAAAATAATCTTTCGGCATCAGTCATTGACACGCCATTCATAAAATGTAGCGACGTAACCAAACTCGTGGTGGCAGACAGATTTAAGACGTAAGTCTAACTTCAAGCACCGAATCGGTATACATCGANTTCGGCATCAGTCATTGACACGCCATTCATAAAATGTAGCGACGTAACCAAACTCGTGGTGGCAGACAGATTTAAGGCGTAAGTCTAACTTCAAGCACCGAATCGGTATACATCGACACAAAAGCCGCGAGGACCGTCGCCTTGCCGTATTTCTAAACCCAATACTATTTCCAAAGTAAAGCAGCACTTTAACAGTTTTCTAAATACGCTCATGAAGTGGATATTATTTTGAGAAGAACATTAGGCTTGTTTACAGCTGGAAATTTAGAAGTAAAAATTCCACAATGGATATAAACTAGAATATGCAGTTTTATGCGTATTACTGCAAAATGTAACTATCGCCTACTCACAAATATTAAGGCAATTACAGGGCTTTAGCATTGTTACCGTCCAAATAAATGGTCTCGCGGATGCTATATAATTTAAAAATTGAATTAAATATGTAAGAAATGTTACTGCAATCATTATAGCTAGCTATAAGCTCAAAAAGCCACTTCGAAGCGAACCCACGCACATCAAACTTGACTAGGACAGGACGCCACGCCCGGGCGGGCAGCCGAGAATGGCGAGTTACTGCCGGAACTTGCCTCTCCTGATGACCATTAGACTGCGCTCGCACCCTACAAACCCCTTTTACCGGCGAGGCCAACAAATGACATGCAATTAAATTTCACGACGAAAGAAAGCTCTGTGGGGGGAAAAGAGGACGTTTGTTCGTGAACGTGTAAGATGTTATTTGCAACGGAAATGAAGCGGATGCGGCGCGCGATGACATTCTCGACATTTGCGAGGGAAATGAGCGTATTTGTATGTGGGCTGGCGCCACGGCGAGCGTCTGAAGAAGTCTCGGCAGTGAAAGGTAACGACCAACATCGCTAATGAGCCAACTTCCGTCGCGCGTGCCCCCCACCCCCCCTCACAGGCTATGTGCATACGTAACATGCTCGCGCCTCCGCCGTCTTCTTATGAATATCACTGATTACACGCGCCGCGCAACTTCCTGTGTCGCTTAGCGAGGCGGCGACAAGAGGGGGCAGTTTTCGCGCGGATAAAACCCAGTACTATAAACGGAGTATAAATAACCCTACTCGGCGCTGTGAAATATTCCCTTACAACGGGAACCACTACGTGTTGTCAATGTACTGTACATGCACATGTGATATCTTACCTTACAGTTAGAAAGTTGTACTTAAATTCTAATGCTGGCATTTTAAAACTGATACAGGACTTTGCGTTGAATGCTGCTCTGAAGAGACGCGGTTAGCAAGGTGTGTCGTTAAATATGGCAAGGAGACCGAACAACACTCTAAATCCGAATAAGTGATATCAATCAGTGAAATAAAATTCACTCAGAGTCAGTTGATAAGCTACTTCCGACTGACAAATCAAGCAAAATAACTGGAAACAAGTGACTTATGGAAGTGCGATTCTCGACATTCAGGGGAAATAAAAAATAAGTCAGTAAGATTCAGCCTCTACAGGATGATTCTAAAAAATATGGGACATATATTGAGGGTGGTAGAGCTCTCTAAAACAAATAATTATTATTTAGGGACATATGGGCGGGAGTGACGCGTTGAGGCACAAACACAAAAATAACACATGAAATGCAACACATTGTTTATTTACAACGTCAATGCTAAATGCCTTTTTACAGCAATGTTTATGATAATTGCTCAAAATTGCTACCAACGACAGTAATGCAAGCTTGGTAGCGTCGGTGGAGTGATTGGCGAACAGATTCAAATACGCCGGGTATTTCACGCACGCCACCATTGTCAGCCAATCACGCCATATGTAGAGGTCGCCAAGCATGCGTGACTATTGGTGGATGCATTTCCAGCAACTGTTTTAACATTTTCTGTACGGAATCACTCGTTAAGTATGCTGCTAATGAACAGTTTATGTTTCCGTTAATGTGTTATGTTTTTGTGTTTGTGCCTCAACGCGTCACTTCCGCCCATATATTCCTATACAATAATTGTTTGTTTTAGTGAGCTCTACCACCCCTTAATGTTTGTCCCATGATTTTAGAATCATCCTGTATATTAATTAGTTATCTGTAGGTGCAGTGATATTTCGCGAAAAGATTTCGAGACAAGATACAGTCCAAAGCACTGTAGGGTCGCCCAGCTACTTTGATTGGCTAAACAATGTTCTGACCCGTGTTAACCGTTTGCGCACGAATTATGAAGGTTCAGTGTCGGAGTTACTTAGTCCTGAGTGGCTTGGTCAAAGACGGACACGGTACCAGCAGCCAATGGAGGTATAACAACAGCTGAGGTGTGTATATAGTATTGAAGTCTACCGTGTGCTCAGATTTTTACGCGAAAAGTCACTGGCCCTAGTTATCTGGCACTGATTATCAGTTGCTTAATTTTCACTGTTTTCACTTATTTGGCACAATTCTCATGATTCAAGTTTAGAGTGCAGTAATGATTATAGTTCAGTATTGGACGTAACTCAACGTTTATGAGAACTGAGTCACTTCTGTACGAATAGTACACACGTTTCAAATTATTGATGCATGGTACTTTCAAAACAATACGCATATTACAAACACGATTGTAAACACTCTCAATACAGCCGGAAACACCCTTTAGACTTCGTTATCTCAAAACATACTAAACGGATACAAGTGAGTAAAGGAAATAAAGTCTTCATTGTCATAGTTCACGATATTTTTTTATTTCATTATCTGAAAGATATAAGGAGCATATTAATGTAAATATTTATAGTCATATGGTTAAAGTATTCACAATATGAAAAGTCGACAAATTCGGAATATGGGAGCCCAAGTTATGCTCCTAATTAACTTTGCCGACTAAATCACATGTAATGTAATCTATATCATATACACAACATATTGTTGCAGTTTTTTCAGTCAGTGAGCTAAACCAGGTTCGTTAAGGGATGGAGGTTTTAATTAAATAAAAGAGTTTATCACAGTTTNTTTTTCAGTCAGTGAGCTAAACCAGGTTCGTTAAGGGATGGAGGTTTTAATTAAATAAAAGAGTTTATCACAGTTGCCTAATTTTATTTACAATAACTATAAAAAAAAAATTTTTCTGCCAAAATATTTTCACAATAAATTGATATCACTTGCTGTTTACAATTAATTAATTTAATCAATACGATTNTTTTTCTGCCAAAATATTTTCACAATAAATTGATATCACTTGCTGTTTACAATTAATTAATTTAATCAATACGATTTACAATTACTTCAAGGAAATTATGTAATTAAATAATTAAAATTCAGTCCCAATTATTTTCATAAATTATATGTCCATATTTTAAAGTTCCAATATTTACAATAAAATCCGTATCGCGTGTTTATTCAATCCCGCCTCGGTTTAATCCACGTCCTTCCAACCCGCAATGTTCTAGAGTTCTCCGAGCGCCCTCATGCACAGTAGCCTTCACTTGTCGGGTATGACGCCCTCTCGTCAATTCACACCACAAACACCTCGTCCGCCGTCGTTTCGCAATCTCCCGTCGTCGTCAGTCCCTTACTGCACTCAGCCAGGTGGCCTCCGCCAAAGACTCCCGACCCTTAGACCACCCAGAAATTACTCTAATTGCCGCGTTGCGCCGAGGGTCCTAGTTCCCATAATATTGTTGCGCATCCTCAAATCACGTCGGCTTCTCCAGTAGGGGGAAGAAGGAGAGGCTCTGACGTCAGCCGGGTCACCGCTGTCAGTCATCTCCTCCCCAAACCAGGCGAGCGACGGGGCAGCGATCGGTAGTAACAATATTAATTAAGTATCAAGAAAGTTTAACAATCAGTACTCGGGTACTGGCATACTGAATCTATTTCAAAATAGGTAGGCCTATAGATGTTTTTGCCAACACATTTTTATTTGTCCGAGAGAAAATAATATTAATATTTACAAGTGTATATGTAATGTGCGTGGCGTCCTGAATTAACCCGCAGGCATAGTCTGAAGTGTGCGTACTCTGTGGACTAGCACATTGGAAGCACGTTTATTTTTCGCGGGGGTGGGGGGGGGTGGATTTCAAACCCCTTGTGACGCAGTTCAAGCGTCAGGCAGGCGAGCTCCTTAACATAATCTTTTATTTCCGAAAGGATCTAAGTGACGGATACAGATAAATAACATCCTACATATCTCAACGAAACCAACCGAGCTATAGCACCTTCAACCCAAGCTAATTTGCGTATATGCAAAGAAATTGCTGTCAACAACTCCATATTCCTAGCGTGACTCCATATTATACGTGCAATTAGCATACTAGAATGATACACGCGTTGTTGCCCAGGGGATTACACGACATGAAGCTGCCCCTTTGCCAACACACATCACCTTTAGTGTTTATGACACCAGATCCGATAAACTGGTTTCTATTTTCCCTGTCGTAAGAACTTCCGACAATAAATCGAAAAGAAAAGTACGAAAACTCTGTCTAAGACCTTCTGTCAGCATGCGAACATGCCCCAATGCAGGAAAATTTATTAATTCATTTGTAGTGATTGTTAAGTCATTCAGTTAATTTCTTCAAGAGAGGATAAACAATAAATTAAGCTGATTTCTTCAACAAGATAAAACAGAGCGAGCCAGGGGGGATATAAGAGAAGGGAGGAGCCCCCCCCCCCTCTTCTCACTCCCAGCGTAACTTTGATCCAGTAATGTTATATATATTTTGTATTTTAATACTGAACACCAAAGTTAATGTTATGTTAAACATTATTCACATTGAATTATGCATTTTTATAAAGATGGCAGTAGTACATTTATGCAAAATTTACATGGTGCAATTTAGTTAAAATATATGTTGGAGGATGTACTATTCACTACAAAGTCCTGGACTCGCTTCTGGAAAGAGCAGCCACTGTTGATATGTACTAAGTTCTCAGCAGAAGCGTACAGATCCTTGTAAGACAGCTGAAGTTTTCTGAACAGATACGAGTCAGTACAGATGCAATTTTGTTTAATGAAATACGAACAACTCGTATATCCTCGTAATTAGTCAAATAGGAAAGTAACTAAATATGCAAACAATTCAGATCTTCACTTGACCAAGCTTGCATGACATACACGTATGCCATTGTAAACTAAAATATATCAATGTGACTGAAAACAATTAGAACACATTCTTAGTTGAACCATAATACGACACAGTGTCATATTGCCTTTCAACTTCCTCAATACAAGCCGAAACTATGTACTGCAGTTTAAACACAGGAGTTCCATTACATTCTGGCCACATCTCAGCTATTATGACATTTCATCAAGAATAAGGCTGGAAGAAATGAGAAATCAGTACTCGGTATCCATCATTCAAGTACAGATATAGCAACTGCCATATTGAACATTTTTGCTGAATAATATTTGTCAACAAAATACAGACATTGATTAAACAAACCATATTAATTAACTGCTTCTGTGTAATTATGACAAAATAAACAACACAACATTCCTTTCGCTGAAATATTTTCCAATTTCCAATTGGCGAATGGTTTGTAATGGAAGACTGTTTACTACCTCACGAAAACCTTTCAATATAACATTCAAGTTCTAACACATCCTCAAAATTTTTCTCAACCAAACTTATAATAATAAACGCCTCAGCATGTCACAAGAGACTGTATAAAGGAGAACGGGTTGACCTTGAAAATAGTTTTAGAATCACACTACCTTAACCCCTCGCCAAATTTTCTTGCGATTACAAATTAAAGCGACGCGCGGTCCAGCTATAAAGACATTATCCATTTTGGGGACGTAAATTTGTTCTTTAAAAATTTCGAAAACTTCTCCTTATATCCAAATTAACAAAATATGATTAGTATGCAGCCATATTTCCATTAAACATAAACTGCAAAGGAGATGAAAACTTACACATTTGACAACTACTCCCGTAAATTACGCCACAGTGACTCGGAAGTACTTAATTGTTTGTACTGGAGTTAGCGCGATGATCGGAAGGGAAAAAGTCATCCGGCATCAATTTCACGAGTCACGACAAAAATCAAATAGGCAAAAATTCCAAAACTCTTAGCGTCCACTTCGCAAGCCGACATGGCGCTCTGACTGCGATGCGTGTTTGAAAAGCGTGTCTTATAACGAAATTTTAAACATGTCCCCAACATTTTTGCCTGCGAAAAGAAAACATAACCCTGACGAGGACGTAAAATACTAACAGGATATCATNACATGTCCCCAACATTTTTGCCTGCGAAAAGAAAACATAACCCTGACGAGGACGTAAAATACTAACAGGATATCATGTAGGCTATAAATATTTCTTTGGAGCACTCCAACATGGTTAAAAGAGTCATTATTTTTCTCACTGCCGTATCTTAAAAGCAGACTGTCCGCCAGTAAAATGAATGGGACGCTGCTTAAAGTTGCATAGGTACACGCAACACGCTATAAACACTGCACGGCAGAAAAGAGCCTAGGGCGTAGCGGCGTTGGGACACCTGATGCACGCGGCATTGTCGCCCTNATAAACACTGCACGGCAGAAAAGAGCCTAGGGCGTAGCGGCGTTGGGACACCTGATGCACGCGGCATTGTCGCCCTTATCGCTCTCACGCTTCTCAGACTCAAACGCTAAAACATATCCACGCTGGAAACCGCCTTGAGCCCGACAAGCGCCCGAGCTCCTGAAGCATCGGCTATGGTCCATCCACGGTCACTTCCGACTTTTCTGAAGTCCTGCAAAAGTTATAATTGCAGAATATTCCTCCGCCTCATGCCAACACAGCTTCACTGAATCTAGAACATTACACCAAAGGGACAACGCGCCACACTCGTGTCGTGCGCACTCACTGTTATAATATTCCGCGTAGGGACTATTTTAATCATGTTAATTATAAATAAATATTATAATGTATAAATAAAATATAAACCAAACTTAAATGTGACCAAAATTTAAGTTAACATACGTTTAATACGCTTTTGATATGCTGACGTATTTAGGAAAAAACCAAACACTTCATTCATGGAGTGAATTTTCAAAGGTTCCATACAAAAATGCGAATAAACAGCTAATATACTTTACGGGCGTATTCNTCATTCATGGAGTGAATTTTCAAAGGTTCCATACAAAAATGCGAATAAACAGCTAATATACTTTACGGGCGTATTCATTTTTCTACTAAGGCTTCTTGCTGATGAGTCGCTGTCACTCACGAGTGACTGGAGGCTGCACATCCTGATGAGACCACGATGTGCGGGAGGCGGGTGGTCTCATACAAACAAACAACAATAGTAACCAAGAGACTGTAACATCGCTGCATTACGCCGAGGACGCGGAGACCGTCAGGATTGGTTACTATTCAAAACATTTTCCCCTCAACTAAATGTCCATTAAATAATGTTTACTTATTAATCGCCGTATCATCGAAGAAATACACTAATAGCCATGACATGACAACAAATGCGAAAGGCATAGCCACGCCATTATTTCTGCTGCTAGCACTGCCGGGTGTTCCTGCACTGAGGCAACTCACTGGCTGTTGTATCTAAATGGCTTCCTGCTGATCAAAAGAAGTCAGGGATTTCGTAAATTCATCTGAGGACAAGTTAAAATTCAACAAAATGCGCGCGTTATAGCAGCCAAACTCATCGCTTCTGCGCGCCTGCGATATGCTACATACTATGTGTGCAATGCGTCCGTTTTCCAGTGATGATTAGACATTTTCCGCGGTGACGATGGAGGACAAAGAGACTAAGTTTCTAGTTAATAAAGAATGGTTGGTCCTATTTTTACATAATGGAGGTTTGGCACAATACCTATCTATACAAAGCCATGCAAAAATGAATTAAAAATTGTATTTTCAGTGCAGTTGTTATAGACTTATCTATTGATATTTCAACAGTGTTAAGTATCAGGACATTTCATTAAAACTTTATCTCGTATACTGTTCAACCAAATATGATTCAAGTGCAATGCTGTCTGTGCAATTTTCCGAAATTACGACCGACTGCATTGCGAGTTTCCTGGAATGTGATGCACACTCTTGAATTTCTGTCTTAACTGGACCACAGTTTGTTAGGCACGACTCACACCAATTCTTATCAATAACGGACCTGAAAGAAAAACAAGATCCGACTCCAGTGCTACCAGGTCTGGAATCAAACTCGAAGAACAAAAAACGGAATCGGGCCTCGATGGTGTAGCGGTCAGACCACTCGCCTACCACCTAGGCGAACCGGGTTCAATCCCCGGCCGGGTCACTCCCGGATTTTCGTAAGTAGGAATCGTGCCGGACGATGCCGCTGGTCGGCGGGTTTTCTCGGGCATCTCCCGTTTCCACCGCCCTTGCATTCCGGCGCAGCTCCATTCTAACTTCATTTCACCCTCGTTGTTAAGAGCCGCCCAAATCTCTCAACTCAACTGCATGTAAGGAGGATAAGTTCAGTCTGTGGATAAATATTTCCGCGAAAAACCGGTGTCCCTACTGATCATTAACCCCAGTGCTGTCAGAGGAAAAAAAGAGTGTAGCCAAGGTGTGGCGTTTACGAGGGTGGGAGCTGGAGGCACCCCCCATGGTTGTCACACCCCGCGTGGGTGGGGTAGAAAAGTGTGGGGGGAAGCGGAACTGAATTTGGGAGTATTGTAAGAGAGGAGTGCGACCTGGCGGATGTTCTTCCGCAGTAACCGGAGAAGACGACTGGGACACAGAAAGGCCATTTACTCGCACCCCGCGAGGGTTGACACAAGATGGCGGGGGAGGCAGTTGGGGGCTGCGTAAATCCCGTTATAGCAACTTGGCTTGTGTATGAAACCGCCACCCAGGAAGCTGGCAGCGTGGGAAGAAAAAAAATCAGGCACGTGGAAACTGCGGCCTGAGAACGAGAACCTGAAGGCCGAGACAGGAACTTTCAACTCCAATTGCCTTCACATGACGCCAAGCGTGACGCGTCAAGCACACTCTAGAGTCAACGCACTTAAACACCCTGTTCACGGTAAACTGAGCACTTTCGAACGCCCTGGTTAAGATCTACTTGTATGCACATTATGTATTCTTCCACCATATGTAAAATTAACACTGCTTTGGGCCTCGTCACTTCATTCATGCGTCGGTCAAGTGAAACTGTGAAATTATTAGGAAAGTAAATACTTAACAAATTAGCCCACTCTTCCAATTAAATGCATACAAAATAACGCAAAATAAATCATTCCCGTATTCACAAATATTTAGCTAATACTTTTTATTCATCTTTAAGACATGGAACAACTCCCCTCCGTCATTGCCAATATTAATGGGCACTTGCCAGTCAGCGCGCCCATGCCAACATTACTGTTGCCAGTCAGTGTGCCCATGCCAACATTACTGGGCACTTGCCAGTCAGTGTGCCCATGCCAACATTACTGGGCACTTGCCAGCCAGTGCACCCATGCCAACATTACTGGGCACTTGCCAGTCAGTACACCCATGTCAACATTACTGGGCACTTGCCAGTCAGTGCGCCCATGACAACATTACTGGGCACTTGCCAGTCAGTGCGCCCATGCCAACATTACTGGGCACATGCCAGTCAGTGCGCCCATGACAACTTTACTGGTCGCTTGCCAGACAACGTACCCGCTAAAATACACGATCGTCCTNTGCCAGTCAGTGCGCCCATGACAACTTTACTGGTCGCTTGCCAGACAACGTACCCGCTAAAATACACGATCGTCCTGGACCACAGGTACAAACGCTGCGAAATGAGATAGAAAGCAAGATACGACCTATGACCTACAGTAATTCGTAAGGGAGGCAAGTTCCCTTGAAAATCGATATTTCAAAGGGATTTCATTCAAAATAATAAAGCCTACTTCAGGAATACGCAAGTTCCGGCAGTAAATCACCATTATTGTGTCTGCGGGCGTAGTGTCGTGACTAAGTTTTGCGTGCGTGGGTTCGCTTTGCAAGTGGGTTTCAAAACTTATAGCAAGCCATAATGATTGTAATAACATTTCTTACGTATTTAATTCACTTTTTAATTTAAACTAAATAACATCCATGAAACGATTTATTTAGGAAGTAACACGTTAAACCCCTTGGAATTTCCTTTTAAGAAAATTTGATTAGTTGACGATCAAGTCTCGCAGTAATACGTATGACATTTCCTATTCAACTTTATATTCATGTTGGCATTATTTCCTCTTCGAATATATTAAATAGGATAAAAGTAAAAAGTGAAGGCTGTAGATATTTGTTTTTTAAAATTACTGGGGAAAAATTTGTATTCCCTTAACGTCTGTTTACGGAGATACGCGATACCATAGATTTCAAAGAGAATAATTTACTAGGGAATGTTAACTACCGAGGGAGTCTTCGACACACTTATTAAAAGAGAAAAATTAAATAGCTTCCATACTTACAAATAAATGCTGGCAAGAGTTGAGCGTTCAAATCTTTATGTATACTGCCTTACGAATATGTTATAATAGCCGGTGGCAGAGTTATATTGTTCGCGCCATTTGGCAGTCGAGGAAAGAATGAGAGACACATAGGGAACTTAGTCAGCTGGAGTCGAAGATACAAACACGACTGGCGGCACTCTACAAAGGCTCGCTCGCGACGACACCTCTGGCGTCGAGACGGTTCTGGGACGCCTGTTTGTATAATCCCGGGCTGCAAAGTTGCCACCGTACTGATTTTCCCACCAGATCTGGTGATTTCAAAAGATAGTCTGGTGGCAGATCTGATTTGAAGGAAGACAATATATTTATTTTCTAATATTAGATTATCGCAATTTTAAGTCTTCGGGATTGTTAATTTTCCCGGAATATATTATGTACATCTGGAGAGAGCATGGGGTATCTTGAGACGCATTGTACATGGTTTATTGCATATTATTATCTCTTTATAGGTAGTCGTGTGGGCTGTCCCTTGAAGGAATAACAATACGGTTTGGACCTGTCGTAAGCAACATTGTGGGAAACTTTACACTGGAAAACCACTTCAGCGGAGAGATTTGGGCGACTCTTAACATCGAGGTCTTGAGAGCCGCTGAGGGTGTAGTGAGGGGAGTATGGAGCAGTGTTGGAATGCAATGGCGGGGGAGAC
>NQII01002223.1:47718-89721 GCA_002778355.1 Clitarchus hookeri
TATATATATATATATATAGGTTCGCCTAAATCGGAGACGAATAGTCTGACCACTACACCACCGTGGCCACGAAAACTATTAGGAGTCTCCGTGTATACAGCTTCAGAGTACCTCGCGGTTGTACGTAGTAAGCATGTTGTTTCGAAATAGATTTTTCTATTAATTTTTAATTTTCTTTTTCTGATTATATGTGGTGGTAAGAAACTGTACAGAACAATGATGAACAACGATTTATGTATGTTGTCTAATTTTAATTTGAAATAGACCAAGGTAAAGTTACTTCTACTCAGGTTAGGAACAAAACTAGTTTTCTTATGGGAGAGTTTGGCATAGGGAGCATTTCCGCCGCTAGGTGCGCAGTGTTCCAAAGAGGTACCGTTTACTTAAAATGTTAAGCTGCTTGAACAATAAAAGAGCAAGAATTTACTTATTTACGTAGTTCGTTTAAATTTGATTAATAATTATTGCAATTATTTTGTTTTTTAACGTAGAAAATAGAGAAAATCCGGTTCACATGCGACACTAGCGCTTACCTCGAAGCGAAAGATTTAAGTTGCCATAGTAACAGCATTGAGCTTCCCAACCCGATGTGGCGATATTGTGTAGATGTTTGTGGATTGTTTAAGAGACGTCCTGTGGGAAAGTTGGCAAGAGTGGCAGCGCCGAGAGAGTGGCGCGCACTCCGGGCGCCGATATTGAATTATACATTTAGACGACGCCTGGCGACGGTGCAGTCTCAGCCGCGGGCGTCTTTACGACTTGCCAGCTCAAGTTGCGCTCCTATACTGTCCGCTATCAGCCGCTCGTAAACCCAACCCTACCCCTCTACCGCCCCTCCCCTCCCGCCAACACGTCTTCAGATTACGGCGGGGCGCTCGCCCAGGGGGGAGAGCAACTTGCCATTTATCTGTGAACTTCATAATTTAAAGTTTTACAACGCGGAGATACGAAATGGCTTAACTGTCGAACAAGGGCGGAGAATACACTTCCACCCCCACCCCTCCCCGACGCCGACAAGGGGCAGTTTACCCTAAGGCCTTACACATTAAGATTCGTATCTCTGTTTCACCCTGAGGTGGTGGTACACCTGAGAAGAAAACTTAAAATGTTGGTAACAAGATGCCGCTCAGTTGCAACGGGAAAAAATAAGTCTGGAAGACAAGAGTGGCCACCATGAGAGAGGGTCGCGCACCTTAAACGCCCATCTAAGACAGTTCTGCTTATCTTATAAATACATTTGTTGCTATAGATACTTACATTAGATGCTGCATGAAATATACAAAAATCAAACGTGTATAATTATTCGAAATGCGTTATAACAGTTCATTAGAGAGTGTACAGAAATTTCTAACAATGTGATAAGTCGCATTTTGCTTATTATACAGGAGAGTGATGTTAAGTATAAAACTATTATGCATTTCTCCTGTGTGCTAATATTTCAAATAGCTGTATCTTGTGACGGATTACGTTCTTCCCCACGACTGTGACACCAGTAGAAAACACAATATCGAAGCAAACAAATAACATAAAAACCCGGAAATCGAAAATAATAGACTTGTTAGGTTTGTCCCCTGTGGTCATCATCCGCTAAGCTGTCAACTGTTCACTTGGAAAGAACACCGCTGAATACAAAGAATGTTTAGGTATACATCATTATTTTAACTATTTAAAAGGCAGTGAAGGGTGATGGGCACCAAAAAGGTTTTTATTTTATATTTGTACAAAATAATGTTCAACTTGTAGATATTACTTTCAAGTATTGTTTCCTCGCATAAAAAATACCAATTTTTTTGTATAATGACACGTCAAAATCACAATTTTAGATGTTTTGGTACGTAAAAATAATACAAGCTGACTCACCGAAATGAGATAATCCACATTCTAATAAAGTGTTAAGAAATCATTAAAATCACGGTAAAATTTGAACAAAATAAGAAATATTTACATAATTTGTAGCAGTCCATAATTTTTTTTTAAATACAATTTTGCTAAGCAAACTTTAAAATGAATTAAGACACAAGCGTTTGGTCACCCTTGTTAAATTTTCTTTAAATGTTTCCTTTTTTTTATTCGTACGTCGTAAAAATATTAAAATAGTGATTTTTATATACCAAGGCGCAGAAACTATGCGATGTCAAATTATTTATGAGAGAAAAGAGCACTTGTATGTGATGTCTGCCACTTAAAAGGTATCTCGTACCAATATAAAATAATTAACGTTTTGGTGATCAAAACCTTAAGCAATTACTTGAGTCAATTTTTTCAAGCCATCACAAGGTTTTGATTCTCTGTACCCCTAGAGACAGAAAACTTGGCTTGTTGTAACACGTCCACTACAAATGAATGTAGCAGAAATCTCACTGAATACAGATAATACTCGATAGTGGACGAGGCGCTTAAGCCCTTTTCTCCGCCTTCTAGAAGCCAACTTCCTGGCCTGAAAAGTTGCAATCATGCTGTTTACACGTGCGGCCTTCATATGCCAATCAAAATAGCTAAGGAGCCTCCCTAGTGAAGATTTTAAACGCCGTACGGTCACGTCCGGCCGAAGGAAGAAACGCGACGGCGATGGAAGACAGCCTAAGCAAGCTTCCATACGGCAATCTGTTCATAAAAGATACAGTATTGCGGCTACAACACTGTTTTACAGAAGAATAAATATTGTAAACAGATAGCTTCACACTGCGGTTTTTGCTGACTTGACACTTTCAAAGACCACATTTATATTTCAATGACCAAATTAATAAATTGGCAACAAAATATCAACTTTCATTTCTGTCCTTGAAATATATATATTTATTTATTTAAATTGAATAAATAGACACAACGTCTTACAATAACACCCGCATGGCAACTAAGGACTCTAGCCAACGCTACTTTTCTTTCTGTGAGGGTCANAAACCCCCCCCCCCCACACACACACAAACACACACACACACGTATACAGGATGGAACTGAACTCCACCGACCAACTTCGGCAGATGATTACTCATCAGAAAATAGGTCGAAAATATGCACTCTACATATAGGCTATGTCTTTGTCCGAAGAGGTGTGACCGCCCTTGAAAGCGTAGTTGAAGCAGATGTTTGTTGCTAGTAACACAGCCAGAATGAATGATACATGTCTGAGTTTATGGATACTGCATTACCAAACGACGAAGTACATAGCACAAAAATAAGAGCTCCAATATTAACCCCAATACATGAAAAGGGAGAGTTTAGCACCCAATTTGTGCAAATTAAAATGTAACTGTTACCACTGTGTTTGTTGTTTTCTGTGGATTTGTAATATACCGTACACGGTGAACAAAAATACCGTAGTGTGTTTTAAGCTAAATGCCGCCGTTTTCGAGAAATGAATTCATTATGGTCTAACACCGCAAATGTTGCAATTGTTTAAGCATTAATTTCTTGAAACGATGGCATGAACGGTTAAAACTCAAGGCGAACGTTTTTTTTAACACATATGGTCGATTATTAATCTGCAGGGAACTACCCAAAAATGTCACATAGTTACATTTGTAAATGCACATTAAGGGTTCCAGTCTCTCAGTTTTTTATGGAAGGGGGTTGATAACAGCACCCAAATTGTTTATGGTTTGCATTTCGTCGTTCAATAATGCATTGTCAAGAAACTCGGAGATTTGTCTCTCATTCTGGCTGCAGTGTTCAAGCAATAAACGTCAGCTTCAACTTCGCTTTAAAGGGTAGTTACACCCTTCCGGAACAGGCTTAGACGATATGTCGAGTAGAGTTCGGTTCCATTCTGTATATGCGCTGTTTACGCACGGTTAATTAAACACTTTTGAGAACTCTGCTTATGATCTACTTTCCCTCTCATTTGGTATCCTTCCGCTGTATGTAATATTAACATTGCCATGGAGTGTCTCACGCTATTCATACGTGATCCAAGTGGAAATTAGAAATAATTAGGAAAGTGACTGTCTCAATAATATGAAGTTGATGCCCTTATTTGTACAAAACAAAACCTTACATTTCATGAGTCATAAATTTACATATTGCAATCTCAACATATTACACACAACGTTATTCGCTGCCAACTTAACTGATGCATGCTATTCACGTGAGGGCCTCCCAACAGGCATTAAACACTAAAACCCGTTCTTTGGTGCACGAATACGTAAGAAAACGGACCCGGAACACGTAAATGGAATGAGCGGACGACTCGACGACTCGGGATGAATTTTTAACTATTGTACAATACAACTTTAAAATTATGAAATCAAAAAATTCTTAGCAGTTGCAAATTACTAATGTATATTTTATAATGTACACGTCTCATTTTGTATATTTGTTCAGTGTTTAAATACTACTTAAATACTACTGCCAAACCATGTGCACTTATTTATTAAACAAAAAAGGCAATAGGCAGGGTAAATCGAAGCACTTGTTGCCGTGTATACCACAATGGCCACGAAAACGAATATCAACCAACCAAATACTCGATTCCTACTGGCTACACGGCTTCACGGACTCGGAAGTGTTGGGAGTTGCCCAGCTTTCTTACGTGTGTCCGTGCGGTATCCGCGTCCGCATGCGTCTTACTGTAGATTGAACTCGCAGTGCGTTACGTGCTCCGCTTCCGTAGTCCGTATCCGCATCCGTGTCATCGTAGAATGCACCTAATGAATAACTACATTTTATTGCAGCCTCAGACGTAAACTTTTAAGAGTGGTGAAATATATATGCACTGTGATTATTAGTCACATCGCAACGCTCATACATATTAAAAAGTGGCGGAAATATAGAAAGTGGCTGAAAGGAAAAATCTAAAAACGCACTCACTTCCCGAGATTAGCCTACAGCCTGCGCGCCAATGTGTAATGCAGTATACGTGGAGTTATGTGTTCTTTCTATGGTTTATTTAGAAGTGCTGACGTCACCGTCAACAGCCTTCAACACACACGTGAGCGCGCGCGGGATGGAACTGAACTACCGACAAACTTCGACAGGTGATTTCTGAGCAAACAAATTGGTACATGATATACATATATACACACATACGACCTACAGCCGAGCTCTATTCCTGAGTAAAAGTTTAATGCTAGTAACAACCAGAATGAAAGGTAAGTAGGCAGTATATGGATAATGCTTTATTGAGCAACTACGTCCACACCATTAAGAATTGTGTGCTGATATCAACCCCTTTTATAAAGAAGAAGGGATTGGAATCCTATTTGGGCATTAAAAGATGTACTTCTTCGGCATTTTTTCGGTTGTTGCCTACGGATTAGAAATATAACGCATTTGGTAAACAAAAAGTTCATCTTGTGTTTTTACCCTACAAGCCAACGTTTTTATTTTTTTTAAATTTATGAATACAGACTGTTCCAACACTGCAATCGTCATGCAACGATGGGTCTTGCCACTAGAGCTATCAAAGCAAATCAATGGGGCTTCAAGTAGGTTTAGTTCGCTGTCTGTATAACATTTCTCCTGGCCAAACTTCAAGGAAACTAGGGCATATTAAGTTAGGCTAAATAATGTCATTTTAAAAAACTTAGGAATTTTGTTATTGACTCGTGTGTTTTTGCCAGCTGTGTATACAAATCGTGAGCAAATGTTGAATTCAGCAACGAAAATAGTTACACGTCAACTTTAGTCTGTGGTACCAAGACGGTCCAATAGAGTATGTGCGATCATGAGGTGGCATGCCTGACTCGCATTCTAGATACAGGTTATGGGTTCAGTTCCCGTACGACTGCAATAAGGGCGATTTACATTCC
This sequence comes from Clitarchus hookeri, assembly GCA_002778355.1. Taxonomy (NCBI): domain Eukaryota; kingdom Metazoa; phylum Arthropoda; class Insecta; order Phasmatodea; family Phasmatidae; genus Clitarchus; species Clitarchus hookeri. Next base: position 53,466 of record NQII01002223.1, read on the forward strand.
TCAGATGAATACAGAACATACTTCCGTCCTACCATGAACCTGGCTACGACCAGAGAACCTGTTTTTACAATTTAAAAGGCAGCATGAGGTAACTCAAGGTATGTGTAATCTCACAGAGAATTTTATTTGTTGTATTGTCGAATATGATTAATTATTTTAATTGCGGCCGAATCTTGATTTTTGTAAAATAACATTTGCTACGCGCACCCCAAAATAAATTATACAATATTTTTTCAGCATCTTTAATTTTTATTTATTTTAAGTTGATACGTTTTTTTTATACGTGTGTTAAAAAAAAAATTAAATTGTGAATTTGACGTGTTGTTATGCAGAAACTATGGAATAATTCAGTTCATTTGCCAGAAATTACATTTCGTGTGAGGTTTACAGCCTGAACAGTATCTGTCCCAAGTATGGAAGTATGCTTTTTTTTATTCAAAATCCTAGAGATTTCATAGAAGCATGTTCATTCTGCTGTGAGAATCGACTCATGTCGTCGCAACTGCTTCATCAACTCTCGTTGTTTGAACAACAAAAAAACCTAGAGGGAAAAATGACAAATCTTTCATTCGAACAGGGCGAACGAAAGGTAATCTCACGTTANAACAACAAAAAAACCTAGAGGGAAAAATGACAAATCTTTCATTCGAACAGGGCGAACGAAAGGTAATCTCACGTTAAGTATCTCATGATTATTTAATTCGAGGTAGCTACCCTGAATGGATTTTCGTTACACCAAGTCGAGAAAACTCGACCACTCTGAATAATCGGCTTAGAGAAACCGAAAACGGATTGCTACCTTCTCGTCTTCACAGAGGGAATATGCAATGTGAAGCTGAGTGAAAGCCGGTCGACTGCTGGTAGATAGAAACGTTTGTGTCTGGATAAGTTTCTGTTTGTGTGCTCATTCATTTGCAACAGCGCTTTGCGATGCGATCTGCCACAAAGCAGTTCCAAGTCTCAAAGTATGTGAAATATGGTGAATTGCGGGGAATGCGTTAGAAGCAGGGGGCGTGAATAATTTCTAGCGTTCCTTTCTTAACATTTTAGCACACTTTTTGAAGTGATACGTTCCGCCAAATGAGGTAATAACAGTATATATACGAACCTTAAGTGAAGTGAAAATTAACAAAGGAATGAGGGCCGGAAAATAAAGAATAAATGTCATTCTGATAAAAGTATCGCACCATAAAAAATACATATACACTTACACACTTAAAGTTTTAGTGCCAGCTACAGAACGTGTAACATTGCATACATAATCATGTGATTGTAAAGAATACTAAAAGTCTTTCTTGAAAATACATGAATATATGGCTTTATAAACATGGTGATGTGCAATAACAAAATTTGAAGTTCTCGACAAAACGCACCCACTCCTTGCACTAAAGTCTTAACTCTTGTATTTTTAATGCTACATGGTCGTTGGGTAATTTTACAGTAACCGCCTATGTGTGGATTTCCAATACATCCTGGACTACCCACTAGAGTAGACATTTTAAAAAAATCTCAGAAATTTTAATTTTACATTTTTACGTGCGATTTGTACAAACGAGTATAGTACTTGTAATTTTACAGCAACGGTTCTAGGAGTTGCATGCTTGTATGTCTGAAGCGGACTAATGAGATGGACGAGACGAGACAGCAACTTGTATTAACTGCCTCATCGCCACATCTATAATAATAATAAAGTTTTTATTTGTTTTGTGGTGAAGTTAAGGCATTAGTACCTTCTCTCACTCTTAACCACTTCACATAAAAATAACATTTAACACCCTTTTTTTTTCTAAAAAAAAAATGGTGTCTACTGCAAGATTAGAAGGTAGCTTATACGACATATATAAAAGCAATGACATAAAAAAAATAAACTGAAGAGTAAATTAACACAATTTATCTTTTGATGTATGTTTATATGTGTATACACATATGCATACACATACAGGCATACACAAAACCACATACACATATGACATATATTCACATAATTCTACTATTTACAAAAACAAACTACAAAAATTCTAAAACTGCAATTTAGTTTAAGGATTCACGAAGAAAAAAATCACAACAAATAACTATTTACAGACAGGAAGAAAGACAAAAAATTAATTAATATAAGGCATTTTACGTTTTCTATGGGACTCCATGGAAGACCCTATCGTTAAACGATGCAGTAATTTAATATATAATTGTGCTGCGCCTTCCGTCGGTACTTTAAATATCGAGTACCGGCATTTCCGTAGCAAACACGACCGTAACGACCACACGCGCTACTTATACGCAGAAATACTAAAGCAAGAAGTTACTGATGACTAATGAGCCTACTTTCCTCCACGTGCGTGCAAATACATTTTAGTAAAGTTCTTGAAAGCTTAGATGGTAGGAAGGCATTGACAGCAATATTATTAGAGATGAAACCAGAAACATGTAAAACAGTACAAAGACAATTAAAATACACGAGTGACTTACCCGGGATTCAAATTCAGAAAAATTAGTAAAAATAAGCTAGCTTGCAATCAACTGCATTACGGAGGTAGGATTCGGAGCATAAGTTCGGATGTAATCCGTCTAATGTTTTGAATTATGGGGTTCACTGAAATATTCACTCGGCGATTATTTTTAAAATATGTGTTTGAGCCACTAAAATGCATAAGTTTACATGGGCAATGATAACGATATTTGTGTGAAAAATTTGATGGAAATAGTTGATTAGTATCCGAGATATGGCAAAAAAAAAAAAAATATTTTTTTAATGGGGCTATCTTACAAAATTGCTTGAAAAGACAGCCTGTACACGATTTTTGTAGTAGATAATGTCAGCATAAAAAGTTTGATTGAAATTGTTAAATAGGTATCCCAAATATATGAAAATATTTATATGGTCGCCATTTTTTAGATCATTGCCTGACCCCATTTAAATCAGGTAACTATACTTGGCCTTCTATAGGTGTGCAAAATTTTGTGGAAATTAGTCAAATTATTCAGCAAATATGACAAAATGTTCAGTTTACTCACCTGACACTACTTTAGAAAAAAAAGCGGCAAAGGAGGATCTCTGCATGTATATCGGTTGATTGGTCTTCGAGATATGGCATAAAATCTTCATTGATAATGCGACGATCTTCATAAATGGAGGGCAAAAAGTGTATATATTAGCACATTCGATTCTTGTCATAGATAAAATATACAAAGTTAAATTAAAATCTGTTACACAGTTTCGTAGCTATGGCACACTAAGCTAAAACGTTTGTATACGCACCATTCTGAATATAAGAGACTTACATACTTAAAACGTATAAATTAATATAGCCAACCACAGTACAACTTCTTCGCCAAATTTGAAAGAAATCGGTTGATTGCTTACCGTTATATGGTAAAAAAAACTGTATTATTTCATCTGGGGCCAGTTCACAAAATGGCGGAGATATTATGCTCTGCACAAACCATTTTGATGGATACAACTGATTCTGTCAGCAGAAAAAGTTAAGTTGAAATTCGTTTTGCAATTTCGTAGATAAAAAATTCGGACCTTAAATGTTTATATGGCCACCATTTAAAAAATATGTACGTCTGAACGACTAAAAATTTGTCAGTTTGCATACCCTGGCATAGTGCTAACTGTGTGCCAAATTTGTTAGAAATATGTTATTTTTTTTGGAGATCAAATAATTTCAATTTGTCAAGTAATATACCCTACTATTTTACAAAATGGCGGACAAAGAGATTTTGTGAGTAAACATTTGATTGTTGTAATATATACAGCCATCATACAAAGTTTCATTGGAATTAATTATATTGTTTCAACGATATAAGATACAAAATTAAAATAGCTATATGGCTGCAATTTTTAAAATTAGTGTCCGACATACCTAAAACATATCAGTTAACATTACCTACCGCAGTACTACTTGTTTGCCATATTTGGTAGGAATCGGAAATTTTTTTCCTGAGAAATTACACAAAAACTTTATTAATTCATGTAGTGCTATCTTACAAAATGGCGTACAAAAGTTTTGTTTTTTAGTATATTTGATGCTTGTAATAGATACTGTCAGCGTACAAAACTTGGCTGAAAGTGGTCAAATGGTATGGTAGTTATACCAAATAAACCCAAATTATTGATATGGTAGCCATTTATAAAATAAGTGCCTAATGAGTTTAATTACTCATATTTACCTGAACTATCATAGTATTTCTTACGTGCCAAGTTTGGCGAAAATTGGTTAAGTAGTTTTCGAGATATAATGTAGAAGCTATATTTTTTCATGTGGAGCTATCTTCCAAAATGACCAACCAACAACAATATTCACTTCTGAACTTAGTGCTTTCAACTCGCGCTGTTAGCATACAAAATTTGGTTAAAATTGGTTAAATTGTTTCCGAGATATAACATCGTCCTAAATTTTTTAAAGGCCGCCATTTCAAAGTAACTGCACGGTGTGGTTGAAAACTATAAAATTCAGGTGTCCTTACAGATACTATACGTGTACCAAATTTGGTGAAATTATGTTCACGCGTTCGAAAATTGAAGGGGGTGGGGGACACACAGACACAAACTCATCCATAGATACACGGACAGAAAAGTGATTGCATAAGCCTTTCTTTCCTTCGGAAAAAAAAGGCTAAAAATACAGAGCAGCACGTGAATACAGTGAGTATTGGCGAAGCTCTTCGCACTGTTTGGTAGACTTTGCGACAGTTGCCGGTGCTTGGTAATGTATGTCCGCGATGACAAAGTGTCCCAAGTCTCTGTGATCGTGGAATGACAATGACGGCTAAGACATGACGATAGCAGATTGTCACACCAGCAATTCAAACTAGTCGTAGTCTTCTGTGCATCGTTACAACCTCAAGTCACGTGCATTTTGTAACATCATAGGTAGATTCGTTTTGTTTGCTCGAAGGGTTGCAGTGCAACGTCAGGGGGTTGCGAAGACCCGAGAAATTTGAATATTTTACGATCGTGTTAGACTCCAAATAAACTTGTATGGTGTCAAATAGGTGACATTGCTTCAGCGAGGTATCACATCACTTTGCCGTCTGGTGGTGTAGCGTATGATTCAGTCACTCAATTTTCCTTGCGTTTGCTGCTGGCTTTGACAGGTCCTTCAGGGACTATCGAATAACCTCTGGTCCAAAGATAAAAACTATTCTAACGAGACATCTGTGCATTTGAAAAATAGGGATGAAAATCGCTCTATTGCAGGTGGTCAGTGTAGCCGTGACCATATATGCAGATATTGTCCTGCTTTTGCCAGACAATAACACAAATTAATTTTACAGGTTTATATGATTGACACTAACATGTAAATTATTCGCTACAGTGTTGCGACAGAACGGTGTTTTATTTTGATGAGAGCAAATAAGCATGCAATTGTGACACACTGGAGCCTCTGATGAGTGATCCACTGAGCAAGCAGCTGTCAACGGTAAAACTGTAACAAATCGCTTAAGGTGTATGCAAGTTCGTAAGGGAATAAACTCTTAATAATGGGGGAAGAAAAATTAAACTTTTTCATTTATCTGCATTTATAAAAAAAAGGCATTATTNGCAGATATTGTCCTGCTTTTGCCAGACAATAACACAAATTAATTTTACAGGTTTATATGATTGACACTAACATGTCAATTATTCGCTACAGTGTTGCGACAGAACGGTGTTTTATTTTGATGAGAGCAAATAAGCATGCAATTGTGACACACTGGAGCCTCTGATGAGTGATCCACTGAGCAAGCAGCTGTCAACGGTAAAACTGTAACAAATAGCTTAAGGTGTATGCAAGTTCGTAAGTGAATAAACTCTTAATAATGGGGGAAGAAAAATTAAACTTTTTCATTTATCTGCATTTATAAAAAAAAGGCATTATTTACTAATTGTATCTGAGTATACCTACTGTTAATACTTACTATTTTTACGTTAACCTCATTTATAATTAATGTCGTAATTACTACCGTTATACTTACTACGCCACTTAATGTTCACATTAATTACAAATATACAATTACAAAATGGCTATTGCCATGCATGAACATCACCTGAATGTCCGTCAATCACGAAACTTTCTTACAGTCCAGTCGTTCAGACATAGTCTGTGCTCTCCTGACAGTATTCGCGCAATGGCTCCAAAGTAGTCGACTCTTCCAGCAAACAGGGGTGACGGACTGTTGCAACATCATCCGAGTAAAAATTTCCCCAAGGCTGGTCAAAAATTCTCATTGTACTCCCAAAATTGCCGTTCTCATACAATTGTAAAATAAAAGTGGAAGACCCACGTAATTACTGTTAGTTTCTCTGTGCTGATTTATTCCACTGTATTCCCAAACCACAATATAAAGTGCATGTAATAATCAAATGAAGAATAATGACAAGAATATAGGAAATGTTCGCGGAAGAAGAGGATGCATTAAAAATATCGATCTTACTACTATGTCCTGAAGTCAACTACAGATTATCTAAAAAATTATGACTAAAATTATTGAACTGCCCAACCTGAGTAGAATAATCCCTTGGCAGGACTGACAATAATGCAGGACGGAAACTGTGACCTGCCTGTGATTGACATCTCGCACCTGCCGGCGACCAGCAGCTTCCAGAATGTCGGGGTTTTGCCCCCCCTTAGGTCAAGAGAAACCTCTGGACTCCGAATTGGGGCATCGTAGGCGTAGCGTGTGCGGAAACGGAGGTGCACGATGATAATGCAGCCCTCCGCTGGCCTCGCCGACGTCGGCGGAGTCCGTAGCACGTGGAGGACGGCGGCGACCTGCGTTCTCGCGGGCGGTGGTCACTCGGCTGTCGTAGCGAAGGTGGCCGATCACGACACACCGACACTTGCTGCAGCCCTCCACTGGCCTCGCCGACGTCGGCGGAGTCCGTAGCACGTGGAGGACGGCGGCGACCTGCGTTCTCGCGGGCGGTGGTCACTCGGCTGTCGTAGCGAAGGTGGCCGATCACGACACACCGACACTTGCTGCAGCTCGACTCATTTACAGTATTAGACTACATTGTTTATACCAGCACGACTGACTACTTATTACATCTTTTAATGTTTACTATAGATACTCAGAAGTAGGTTACCGATTTCATGGACGATTGCAATTGAGTTNCTTATTACATCTTTTAATGTTTACTATAGATACTCAGAAGTAGGTTACCGATTTCATGGACGATTGCAATTGAGTGAATTGCAGAGATAGTGGAGGAAAATCCTGTATAGGGTATTTTAAACGAATTAGTAAATAGACTGGCAAACTTAATTTTATTTCCTTTAGGTATTTTATGAAGTCTCCGTAACCCACGAATTTGGCAACACCCAGTCGCACTGGAATGCAGAACCAATGAACTTCTCCCATACAAATGACTAACTTCAGGGTTAATTCGTTACAAGGGTTAAGCTCCCTCCCGGCTGAGCGTGGCGGCGCTGCACGCGACAGGTAAATGAGGGAGAGTTAACTCTGACGAAGTTGTTCCGACTGTGAAGGCGCACAGTNCCCTTCCCAACGCCAGGGCCGTAGATGGCCCGCTGCGGCCTGAGTAGTACTTCAATTTCCACAACACAGCCGGGGGAGCTAACAGAAAAATAACTTCCGCAATCCATGTTTCTATGCTTGGCATTAGCATTGCCAGCTTACCGGAGGAATTAAGAGTCTGTCCTTGAAATTATAACACGTGAATAGAAAGGGATTTAATCCGGCTTGAGTTGAGATCTGGGTTTGCGGAACAACTGCCGAGCATATCACATCCTCTTTGTGGTATAAAATAACAGTTTGATGAAAAAAGTCTGACAATAGAGAAACATTACTTTAAAAAATATCATGTGAGATATAGGAATTTCCCGTTGTTGTATTTTTTTGTACAAATCTCAAATTATACACCGGTAAAGGTTATTCACTGTGAAGTGAGAACATTTGGTTTGGAATAATAGTCATTAAATATATTTTATCGTAGTCTGAGACGTTAACTTTCTAGTCCGGTGAAATATACAGGCCCTACAATGTGTTTATTACTTACATAGCAATATTTATATTAAAAAGTGGTGGAAGAATAACACATGGCTGATAGGAAATAAGTAGCTAGGACCTCAAAAGTGCTCATTTTACTGTGAACAGCCTATATATATANTAACACATGGCTGATAGGAAATAAGTAGCTAGGACCTCAAAAGTGCTCATTTTACTGTGAACAGCCTATATATATGCATGCAATGGAGGAAGAGGAGATTTAGAAAAGGGGAAGGACTAGGAAATGTACAACATGGGTGCACNTATATATATGCATGCAATGGAGGAAGAGGAGATTTAGAAAAGGGGAAGGACTAGGAAATGTACAACATGGGTGCACTCTGACGGTAGAAAAACGTAACAAAATTAGTATGTTATGCTATAGCTCAAAATATTTGTACATGTTATTAGAACGCGTATTAGAATTCCACGAAGAACATTTTATTTGACATTCGTTATGCGGTTCGCCCGTATATCAATGTTAACTAATGAAATAGAATTGAAAGTCAAAATAATTATAAGTTAAATTATTACCGCTGATGACGTAGGTGTCGCATTTCAAGTAAATCGTAACATGCCACTACAGGAATTTCAATAAATACTTCAACTGAAACCAAACTTTGTGTTAAAATAACTTATTTAAATGTGCACGAAACAAGATCTTTCATATTTACTGTAAAAAAAAAAAGACAATAAAGGCAATTTTTTAAAAAAATTTTGTAATTTTTTTACGTTATTATGGATACCAGATCACGAAACCTTAAAACATTATTATAATCTAATCTCTGCAATACTGGCGTCTGCATTTACTTATGGATCTCGTGGAACTGGAAATTTGAACGCCTGGGAAGTAGCAGTGAGAAAATAAATGTTTGGGCACAAAAACGCTTACTAAAAAAACAAAACACAAGTTACCAAACACGTTACAGACTAATAACAATTTGAACCAAAAAAAAACTGATTTTGTTATGCCAATTAAATACAGAGTTCAAATCTGCTGAACTCATTTTGTTAAGAAAATAAAATCTGCGGTCATCCAAATAATTATTTGGTTGAACGAAGTAACAATTCTAATTACGTTAACACTACACAAGCTCAACGTGAAAAAAAAAAAAAAAAAAAACTTTCTCTCAATGCAGTCCACACAGTTACGAAGCCTTTTTTTTTTCGGAGTTATTTTTTTAGGTAAATCTCTTTGTAGACGCCCATTACTTACTCCTTTGTTTAAAGTGACAGACAGACGATCCCCCCTTTTCCATTTTTTACTTGTAGTTAAATTGCTGTCAACGTAAGAATACATATNAAAGTGACAGACAGACGATCCCCCCTTTTCCATTTTTTACTTGTAGTTAAATTGCTGTCAACGTAAGAATACATATATTTACATTAACTACTTAATTTCATTGCTTCGAGGTTCGAATACAGTTAAGCATATCTCTAGCTACGAGTACTATATACCTGATTTGTTTTAAGCATATTCCCGTAGATACGCTCCTTAACAACCGAAGCATTTTGAAACGAAACAACATAGGAATTTTGACTTCTCGATGTTGGGCAAGTTTTGTTTTTCAAATGTTCTAATACTTCAAATNAAACGAAACAACATAGGAATTTTGACTTCTCGATGTTGGGCAAGTTTTGTTTTTCAAATGTTCTAATACTTCAAATGAGCCAACAAACTTCTTAAAATCACACCTTGGGTGAGGAAACGACATGGCACGACTGAGCTTCCAGTGAGCAAAGAATTCTTAGCCACTAAAAATTAGAACGATTTATAGATGATTTACTTTATTCACATAGATACAGCACTGTTTCCTAGCATTATTTAATAAGTAAATAAGGTGAGCTATAAACAACAATAAGTGCCATTAAAAGGGGAATGAAAGAGCCTGATTACTTGCAATCCTCGTCAATATTGCGAGGTGTGAAATACAGCCGTTGTGTTAGCGCGACAGTGAAGCCACATGTGTCTCAGCCCACAGCTTACTCCCATAGCAGCTACCAACTCAATACCATTGTTCCACAAGGAAAAACAACAACAGCTGTTTCTATGTCTTTTATCTGAGGAAGACGGAGAGGGTTCGGCCGGGATGAAGACGGAATATAAAGCCGGTGGCGATAGAACTCCAGCGAAGTTACGTCAAAGTTCTTACGAGCTAACATTTCACGGCCTCGCGGGAGCACACTCTCTAACAGTAACTATAACTACTTCACAATCCTCATTACAAGGTAACGTCCGCTGATGTCTTTACTGCATGTCGTTACGACACGCTACACAACTGTGACTTTAGAAATAAAACAGTCACAAATTACAAATTTCGCCCTCTGCAGTTAATAAACCACTTTGGAAAACTTTACGTACTTCATAAAGACGCGTTAATGGAACACTTTTAATTTGCTAATACACATTTTATTTGGCTCGTGGAGAAACTTTGAAGGGAATATGTTACACGAATATAAATGGGTTTAGAAAATTTCGTAATCCATTTATCCATCACTAAGGAAAAAAAGTTCGGTTTTACTAAAAGCGAGGGCACTGATCGCACTAACACACGATTACGAGATTTCCATTATCCATACCGACCTCACAACTTATTGCACTATCTTGTAAGTATCGGCACACCCAAGTCATCTCGATTTGCTCTTCGCTGTACGCCAGTAGGTTAACAACATCCTACAGCTGCTTAAACTGAAATCTGAAAATGACACGTATATTCATGTATTACCCGATATTTGAACCTGGAACCTCACTTTTTTACGTTAACACCTTAACATAATCGCGAGTGATAACCGCCGAGTCTTTCGCTATTAAGATATCAGTTCGAACCCTTGGAAAACAGCGGAAGAAACTTCCAAGCTGTTTTCAATACCTACCCAAAACGACGAGTGTAGATGCGTTTCTCAGATATTAGGCGTTGATAATCTCATATTATGTTTGCACTTCAGGTAAGCACCGTTTAAATAATACATTTCACAAGCAATAAAAGTTTGGCAAACTAAATATTCTTTCAGTCAAGTGGATTTTTGTAACAGCTCCCAACAATAATAATTTAATGAACACAAAAAAATTGCATAACGATGAGATGAAATAATATTCACATAATCCACAACGCGTGGTTCCTCTGGGACTGTTTGGAATTCCATACATATTCTATAAAGTATAAAGTTCAGGTAATTTTTTCGCTGGATGGAATTGATTCCGCCAACAAAATCTGGCATTTAAGTTTTAAGATGGCTTTAAGAAATTACTGCATTATATTATTTCAGCACGTTGTTTACTTTAATTGCTGGAACATCACAAAATTTGTGTACACCTGGAAGTTGTGAATGTTTATAAGATGAAATATGACTCAACGTACCTGCTAAATAAGCACTGTTTGATAAAACATTGGTAACACTTAAATTATAACTATCCAACACACGCCACATCTTCTTGGTTCTTTAGTAGCAGCTCGAATGTTACCCAAACACTGCGAGTAATAAAATAGTAAAGCAGAAACATTACTTTGTAATCAGCGGCTGTGCAACCTTATGGATCGACATTAGAGCTTCTAATTAAATGGGCGGTGAGTCGTGATTATTAAACCAATACCAAATATGGAGAATTAAATAACATTTTCTACTACATAGGTAACGCGTGATAGAGAAATATAATTTTATCCTTTCACACGACGGACCTCTAGTACGTACATTGATGGCGGAAAGCAGGCGATACAGCGGACACAGTATACGTTTCCATCATTAAATTCGCGTTGCCGGACACTGAGATTTTTTTTTGTGCCAGTAAACATTTATAATTGTCATCGCATTTCTTGCCAAAGTCAAAACACGAACGTCTAAGAGCATAGCAAATCAAGAGAGAATGCTGTCAAGGAACATTATAACTCAGACAATACTTTGAGTTGGCAATTTAAGGAGTTACGAAAGAAACGCCGAACACGGAAGACTGACATATATAAATCACTGCTATAACTTATTTTACATAAAAATTGTGACGACTTCCTACTGACGAGCCTCCTCCCCTCCCACCTTTTTTTTTTCNGCTATAACTTATTTTACATAAAAATTGTGACGACTTCCTACTGACGAGCCTCCTCCCCTCCCACCTTTTTTTTTTTCGCAGTGCACAATGTAGGAGGAGAAAAAGTAATACTGCGAGAGATAGCGCGGGCCCGACAGCCGGCCATTGTTATCCTTTGAAGCGTAAACTGCCGATAATCTCCTTTGTAGCAGCGCCAATGGAGGGACAACGGCTCTACTTTTCTACATCCGCTCCCTTGCGAAAATGAAACTCGCCTGTTTTCTTTTACACGTCTGTGTCGATGCGGAATCCATTTCATTTAAACAAACGTTTTGCCTCCGCCGTCTTCCTTATGGAAAAAAGTCATTATCGAAAGAAATGAAAAAAAAAGTGCGGGAAAAGTAATTACGGCAGGAGAAAGGAAAACGAAAATAAAAGAGGGGAACTTCTGGGAGAGAAGGGAGGAAATCTTCGATGAAGGGATTTTTTCGGCAAGCTGCGTCATTAGAAACGGAAAGTTGGCAACATTTCTGAGGATGGCGAGAACCCGCCAAAGACTTCAAAGATTCCTTTCACGCCGTCCTCCGCCGGCTTTGATGGCATCCGCGGAATAGAAGTCCCAAACCGGGAGTAATGTACATGTCTGGGGAAACCTGCTGACAAGACCACGTGACACCCACAAGGCAAGACCACATGACACCCACAAGGCAAGACCACGTGACACCCACAAGGCAAGACCTCGTGACTCCCACAAGGCAAGACCACGTGACTCCCACAAGGCAAGACCTCGTGACTCCCATAAGGCAAGACAACATGACACCCACAAGGCAAGGCCACGTGACACCCACAACGCCAAAGAGACGTACAAACCCGTATATTGGGGAAAAGTATAATGCAACAAGACGCTTGGTGGGCGCTAGATCGTGTTTCCCACAACATAAAACTAGTCACTGTCATTGTGTATCTACGAGAGGAGTGGAGAGCCCAGGCTCTTATCATTTAGGTCTTGTGAGCCAATGAAGGTGAAGCGAGGTGAGTATGGAGCAGCGCCGGAATGCAAGAGCGGGGGAAACGAGAAATCCACGAGAAAACCCGCTGACCAGCGGCATCGTCCGGTACGATTCCCACGTGTAAAATCTGAGAGTTACCCCGCCGGGAATCGAACCCGGTGGGAGGAAAATAGTCTGACCACTATACCACCGTAGCCCCATGCGTGCGTGCGAATTTCTCCAAGTTAGACACCAACACTACCTGCCAGCCATCAACATCCATTTCTCGTGCTTCCTTTAAAGTCAAATAACTGTGACAGTTGACAGAACAATGTAGGTAATTGTTGATGCATTGCCAAATTCATCCTCCGATCCGTATGCACTCATATATAAAATTCAGTAGTTATACAAGAATGTATGTTTAATATAAAGAGTCTACAGTTGATGAGGATGAAAACAAACTTGATATTAAGTGTTCTGCTAAAATTAAGTAGTAAACGCCATTTAGGATTTCAAAGCAATTTAAGTAAAGGGACCTATAGTTACAATTATGTCACGTAGACGCGTTTGAATCTACCGATTTCGAGACTGACTTTGCAAAAGACAGAGTAGCTCTGGTAGGAAACACACTTGGCCAAAGAGAAACTGCGGTATGTGGCGCACGCCTCACAACTTGCTTAATACACACATGTACCAATGTACAAAATATAGGCCTGAAGTGTTGCAAAATGCGCTACATAGACTTCTCAAAAAACATTCGCCAGCTTCAACTTCTGGTTTCACATGAACAGCCATTGCGTGTAAAATGACTCGTGGAGTAAACAAATCTACTGAACTTGACACGAGTTTTATAATCACATGTTCATTATTAAAGCTATGTTAAAACTATATTTAACAATGCAAAATAATTTGGCTGATAATCAGAAATAATCGATCCAAACTCTCCTTCATAAAAAAGTTTGTTTCTAAATTTTGGGAGTGGTGTTCAAGCAAATATACTCCTGAATCACTACTGCATGTAAAATGTTATTTTCTTAGAGCTGCCACCTACCCAGTCTGTTAAACGGTTGGCATAGCTTTAGTAAAAATGTTGTAGTTAACAAATGCTTATTATTTCACAGCGATGTGTGCTTACATGTAGTATTTCAGGAGCATTTCATGTCAGAATATTTATTTCCATGTGATGTTTTCGCCTGAAATATGTATTTTCTCAAATTGCTAAGAACCTACCAGAGGATGCTGCTTCAGTATGCAAAGTCCACGTTACATTACAGACAATCATGAATAGTCACCACTAAGTTAAATTTACGACCATAGCACATAGATAGAAATAAGTCCTTCATTTGCGAGAAAAACATAAAGGTAAGGTTGGAATTTAAATATTTCACGAAATTTTTAAATAAATGTACTTCTTTAGGAAAGATTGATTGTTTACAGCATAGTAATGCATGGAGGTTGGAATAATTTAAGTATGTATGAGACATGCTGCGGTTGAAGAACTAATAATAATATTTTGTGAAATAATTTATTAAATAGTGTGAAATTTCTTGAAAATGACACGGATGTTTAATTTCCACAAGACAATAACCCACGCATAAGGCGCGTTTCATGGATGGCTACGGACAGCAATCCAACTAAAGTTTTAGTTAGGGTCGTCGGAGAAGAAAGCATGCTTCACGTGGCAAGAGTTGACCGCCGACCTGAGAGACATGCGGGATACTGAAGGCCCTCAAGTGACCGCTGAATCTTGCGAATTCTTAGAAACAAATTTGCGAAGTTGTATTAATTCATTTTTTTGTGTAGATTTTTCACTTTCCTGTAATAACGTTGTACTTACAGAAAATGATTATTTTTTTGTCATGGTTACTGCGCTTGATAAAATAATAAAGATCTCCCGGGATTTATTGATAAAACATGACATAGGCCTACTGAGAGTATGAATACCTGTTTCTTTGGCACTATGAGTAATCCGGTCGTCGAAAAAACACGAAAATGTCTAATAAACATTACGTAGGCAAGTAGAAATTAAAGAACATTATAATAGTCAAGATAAAGTTCAATGACCAAATAACGTAAACATTAAACAAACAATTTCACATGGAAAATCTACCACGGCGCAAAACTGAACCAAGTACCTACACGTACCAAAAAATAAATTAATGAAATAATTCAGATCAATTTAAACTGTGTAAAAAACACCAACAATGCACAAAACTGAGAACATAATAAAACGCCAAATGAGACAAGGAACTGCAACGAATTTAGCAGTGAGACGAGGCGAGGAGAATCTGTTCACATATTTACGTGAGAGAATCGTGATGAGTATAAATTCACCAACTTCCGCGGAACAGACGGTAGCGCTCAAATTTCCGCTGCAGAGGCTCTATATTAGAATGACAGCCTTTTAAGGCGAAAAAGAGCCTGGAAGAGCAAAGTTTGTAAAAAAAAAACCACTAAATATACAAAATAATTAAACATTGTTTACATAATACCTCACGGCAAGCTACAGAGTTTGAAGAAAGGATGCAAGACAATGTAATTGCATACTACTATAAACAAAGCATTACACGCACTAACATAAGTCGGCCCATACTTTACTTAATTTAGCTCTACTTTCTCACGGACGCCTGGGTGAGGCGAGAGAACGTGAGAGACACGGAAACAGTAGAAAGAGAGGGCAAATGGCAGATGTACCTCAGGGACCAACGTAAAGCAGCTGGAGAGCAAGAACATTCTGCGCTGGTCGCCAGCCTACCAGCGCTGTAAGTACTGATACCTGAATAGAACCACTGTGAGTTAGCATGGGGCATCCCCCTCTGGGGCACCCTTAACTCAGCGGCTAATGGTATGCGGAGCCACGCAGGGTCCTACAGGGGCTGGATATGGATCGGGAGAACACGGGGGGTTGTTCCACCCCACCCCCTACTATACCCAGAAGGAGGGGAGGGGAAGCCCTCTCCATACAAACACATACCGCGCCCGGTGGCGCAGTGACAAACCGGTCCACTCGCATTCGGGAGAACCCGGGTTCGAATCACGGTCCAACCATTCTAATTTCTGATTTCTATGCTTTCCCCGAAATCACTGCAGGATAATGCTGGGGCTGTTCCTTACTAAGACTCATGGCCGGTTCCTTCCTAGTTCCTGATTCTCTGCGCATTATTTGCATTTGTTCTACTTTCCATTGTTTTTTTATCACTACAACCAGTGCTCTGGATTGTTTGTATTAATATAAATTAGAAACAGTATAGACAGTGGCGGATTTACACATTTGCCGCCAGTAGGCTATTCAAATTTTGCCACCCCTACCGACTTCTACAATTGGATACCCTAGTTCACAATCATATTAATTACAATTTTTTTGTCAATGAAATTGTAACTTTATGATTTGTGCACTATCATCCTAATTACACCACCTTTTTCCTGTAATTGGTATGATTGTGAACTAGGGGATAGATGTGTCAGTTTCTAGATTATTTTTACAACCCAACGATTTAGTTAAGATTGCACAAGAAATAGTTTTTGGGTATATTTCTGAGCTAATAAAAGCTCAATCATGTACTACTAATAAGGCGGGGTAAGGTATGCCTCAATACTACTTACACAATAATGTACATTCGGTAAACGTAATTAAATAATTTTTATTGCGCTTACTTGCAGTTTAACATATTCAATTATCTGGCAACAGTCCGGATGATGATGTCGATGAAATTCAATTAATTAAGTTAAGGAAGTTTTACAATACCTTTTTGCGCAATTTGCTATTGGAAAAATCATCAATTATATTGTCGGATGAAATCTTGTTCATTAGTTCTGACTCAATGCACAAAAGAGCTAAGGCGTTTAGCTTTTCTTGGCTTAAGGTAGATCTTAGATAATTTTTCACCCGTTTTAAGCAAGAAAAGCTTCTCTCACCCGAACAATTTGTCGCTGGTGTACATAGAGCCATGCGAACTGCTATATCCAAGTTTGGATAAACGTTTTGTAAATTCTGTTTTCGCAGGAACGAAGATAGACTTTTCAATGATCAAGAATCTGGTTTTACTAAAATTCTTTCTGAAGAAAGGTGGCATTGAAAATGTATGCATTCTTGAACTAAGTCAGTCTCCAAATCATTAGGATACATTTCTTCCAAGAAAAGGGCTTTTTCCGTAAGGGTTGATGATGACAATTCACTCATTTTGGTCAGAAATGAAAACTTTTCATTGAACCTGTTGTAGGCCTCCTGCCGTTTTTCTAATTCGGATACGAGTCTATCAATGAGGACGAGAAATGTGTTAACCCTGAAAGTATCACTCGCAGTCATTCTCATTTCTTCATCGGGTGTTTCATCATATTTTTTTTTCTTTTTCTGTTGTCTTTTTCCCATGTATTTTGTATACTGCTTCGGCACGCTTAATTCCATCGCCTTTTGTTCGAAATACTTAAAATTTTCTCGTTCAGCTACGAAAAACTTGCAAAGAGATTTGTAAAGATCGGCAACTGTGATCAAATCAACGGTAGAAGCCTGAATTTAAACATTCACTTTGTTTATTCTTTCCAAAAAAACATTCCACACAACAACCATTACCACCGTTTCCAGTTTTCCTAAATCCAAAAGTATTCCCGTAGCTTCGTTTCTCGTTACAGACTATTCGGTACAATCATCCTTGATTGATTCCAAAGTTTTAAAGACTTCGTGCCAACAATCTCTCAAACTTCTACATGCGTCCTCTCTAGCTGACTAGCGTGTCAGATTTACTTTCTTTAGCGTTTTCCCTTTCCCAATTTCAGTCATTAATTTTTGCCAGCGCTGTGTCGAACTTACAAAAAAACCTAGATTTCTTGAAGCAACATGAAGAAGCGACAAGCTTCTGTGCAAGATTCACCAGCCGCAGTTGCCACTAAATTTAAAGAGTGGGCAGAGCAAGGAACGAAAAAAGCAAAAGGTACTTGGCTTTGAATTTGAGCCTGTAAGCCATTGTACACACCAGACATGTTCGCGGCATTATAATATGATTTTCCACAACAGTCTTCAATATTTATTCCCAGTGTTTTGAGTTCCGAAATAATGGCAGAAAACAGTTCTTCAGCTTTATGTCCCACTGAGGGCAAAAACTTGAGAAATCATTCACAAGGTTCGCCTGTTTCCAAAATGTATCTAATGACAAGGGTAAGTTGGTCCACATGTGCTATATCTGGTGTTGAATCGATGATTAAGGAAAAATATTTCGCCTTTCTTATCTCGTCTCCAATGTGTTTTAAGACTTTATGGCCAATCAAGAGAATAAACTCATCGCAAACGGTCTTTGATAAGTAACTGGTACTTCCAGATCCTTGATTCCCAAATCGTTCAATATGACTGGTTAAAAAAAAGGATCGAATTCAGCTAACAGTTCCAAAATCATTCAATAATTTCCGTTATACGGATCACCGAACTTTTCATTTTTTCCTCTGAAAGCGAGGCCTCTTGAACACAGTCGCTTCACTACGGCAACAACCCTCTTCAGAACGTTTCTCCAATAAGTAATTTCTTCATCAATCTGGACATGCAGTAAATTATCGAACCGGCCATCAATCTCAATTCTTATTTTCAAACTAAGGATACTAGATTTTGAAGCGCAGAGTTTTCATGCTGAGCTACTCGATGTTCTGCATTTTTCCAGTCATTAAATCCTTCGTTCTCAAACGGAGTCTTATTCTCCAATGGACCGAATGCCAAACAGGACCCGCAATATACAGATCTTTTACTTTTAGAATAAACCAGCCAATTTCGGTCATTCACTTCATTATTTTTCATTTTTCTTTGGAAGATACTCACTGGCAAGAAACAACGCTTATCAGCATATATTTTTTCACTTTTAGAGAAGTCAAAAGATTTGTTTTGATCGAAGCCGTACCTTGCGATAATCTCCCTTAAGATATCTTGATTTCCCATAAAGCTGGATCTTTGTTTAGATTTACTGTTGTTTGCACTTGGTCATTACTTAACTTCTGATTCTGATACGCATCTTCAATTGTTATACTTATTGATGATTCCTCTACCACCTCTACGTCAAAAACATAAATACCCGTTTTATCAAAAGTAGATGGTTCAACAGATGACTGTTGTTGGGCCGCAGAGTTCAAATCCGTTTCATCTTTTTCAGATTGTATTGTGTCAGTGCATGTTGTTGAAGTTCCTGGTCTTTCAACACTACTTCCACTTCCACTTTTAAAAAATAACTGTAAATTTTTATCGTTTTACGGATAATCTGTTCTTGTTCTTTTTATACTCAGTTCCACTAAGTCGCTTTCTCCCATCACTCATTCTAACAATTCCTTGGACTCCAAGAACTGAAATAAAAAAGATTCCGTTGGGAGTTTTATTTCTTATACATCCTTTGTTTAAACTTCAGGCATTGAATGATTACTTAACATAAGCACAATAAATTTATTTAAGTATGATATAACAAAAAAATCGAAATTTCTTTGTCTAGCTTCCGAAACAGTTATTTATCAAGTTAAATTACGTCTTACTGATTAAGTTACGGATGATTTATTGTAATATATTATGATCACTTACCTACTATAAGTTTCTACGCACCGGTGATATTATGCTATGAAATTATTCATACAATCCACGAAACACTTTGAAAAATTACAACATACAACCAGAAAAAGTAAATACGGGACGGGACTTGCCCGCTTGTATCGCCGGCCGCCGCTCTATATCTATCTCTCTGGAGCTCAGTGTCACCACGTGGCGTGTGCCTACAACAGCACGGCCCCACTTCAGCTCCCACGGCGACCGCGCCGCGCTGCGTTCGTGCATATGAAACATCTCATTGCTGATATGATCAATTTTATGAGTGAACCATCCTTCCCGACATGAGTTGTCATCTCACACTTATTATATATTTAATTATCTCTCGAATATACATGTCTATACTGTTTCTAATTTATATTAATACAAAAAATCCAGAGCACTGGTTGTAGTAATAAAAAAAATTAAAAGTTTTTTTCAGTGCCTTGTCAACATGCCTGCTTCAGGAGTTAACATAATGAACACAGGCTTCTTGTATAGACGTACCCATGTCTATAACATTTGGGAAAATAATAATTTAGATATATATGTTTTATGTATACATCATTTAAAGCTGTGCTGGCACCCTTATCACGCTTAGAAATACGATATAATGGAATGGAAGAGCGTGATAGGCGGAATGACAGAGGATGAAAGGTGGAATGACAGAGCATGAAGTATCATGACAGGGCAATGAACTAGAACATTCTAGGGTGGAATGACAGAGCATGATACGCAGAATAACAGATAAGAAAGGTGGAATGACGTAGCATGAAGTATCATGACAGGGCAATGAAATAGAACATTTTAGGGTGGAATGACAGAGCATGAAGTATCATGACAGGGCAATTAATTAGAACATTCTAGGGTGGAATGACAGAGCATGATATGCAGAATAACAGATAAGAAAGGTGGAATGACGTTGCACGAAGTATCATGACAGAGCAATGAATTAGAACATTTTAGGGTGGAATGACAGAGCATGGTAGACAGAATCACAGAGTATGAAAGGTGGAATAACAGAGCATGAAGTATCATGACAAGACAATTAACTAAAACATTCTAGTGTGGAATGACAGAGCATGAATTGGAAAATTCTAGAAACAATATGGTGGCATGGAATGACAGATCATTAAGTATCATTACCGGGCAATGAACTAGAACATCCCCAAAATAAGATCACGCTATTTCTGGATTGAGTGACTCATAAAAATTTGGGCACGAAAACTTTTTGGGAAATTTTTCAGGTTTGGAGGGAAATTCGTAACATTTAGAAGGGAATTCTAGGAATTTTGGTTGTTTTATCAGGGAAAACGGAACATTTGAGGTCAAGGTCATGGCCGCCATATTGGGAGCCAGTCCTGTCCACTACTAGATGCCACCACTGGCCCTCTGCCAGATGCCATGGGCTCCTACACTCCTACCCCACCACCCCCCCACCACTCCCTCCCAGAACTCGCATTATTTATCTACTCGGAAGCCTTACCGTCTTGTGCAAACAAAATGTTCCTGGTGGTGTCTACGATATACCTAACGTGACCATACGATCCGTTTTGAACGGGACAGTCCCGTTTTTCAGCACTCTGTCCCGTTGGCCCCGATGAAAGCTTCGGGACACCCAAATGTCCCGTTTTTATCAAGCGAGCAAAAATATTAATTTACTAATCATAAAAATTATTTCAAAATTGTACATTTACCATACAAATTGAAACGTCTGAATGCTGCTTTATCCACGGTTGTCAAAAGACTTCTCGCTCGTATTTTTTCGAGACGCGCGGGCGGGCAGTGTGGTTCCCTCCCTCCTGCCCCGCAAGCGTGACTCTCCGACGCACGCATTATTTGTCGATTGTTCTCCAATGTAAGCCAATGAGTCTGTCTACTTATACCTACTTACGACCTCGATTTTCTGAACGTGTTTTTGTGAATCGCAATGCTTAAACGCAAATTTACGTTTTATGTTAACTTACAAACGATATATATATATACATATATATAAAGACACTCAGTCTCTCTCGGACGTCAGATGTGAAAAATACCGTACTGAATTTAGTTTGGCCCATGGAGGTGTCAGTGACATTGAGCAACATTTAAAATCAGAAAAACACAGAAGAGCCGATCTTGCCGCAGCATCGAGTTCTTCAATGCTCAATTTTGTTAAGAATACTGATTATCCAACTCGTAAGGATCTGGAAGTCGCTGCAGTGGAAGGTGTTGGGCCTATCACACAGTCCAAGAGAACCACAGCTTTCGTTCAAATGATTATGCTTCTAAATTAATCCAATTATGTTTTGAGCCGAAGTTCACTTGTGCGAGAACGAAAACAAAATCAGTTATTGTACACGTATTAGCGCGCGCAGCGATTGATGAACTGAAAGACCAGCTAAGTGACACCAACTGTCTTACAATATTAACGGATGCTTCAAACCACGGGGCTCAGAAAATATTTTCCGTCCTGGAACGCTTTTATTCTCCGTATGAAGGCGTTCAAGTAAAAATTTTAGAATTTCAAGGGCAACCAGGAGAAACGTCTGACATCATTGTAGATTATTTGAAGAAAGTATTAACAGAAAACAATTCGCCTGCGAATATTGTTGAATTTTGTGGAGACAATACGAACTGCAATTTCAGCGGTTCAAATAGGCGAGGAGTCAATAATGTGTATGCAAAATTTAATACATCTCTCGGAAGAAAATTAATAGGCATCGGCTGCGGAGCTCATGTTGTTCACAACGCCGTTAAATCGGCCGCTGATTGTCTGCCTATTGACTTTGAATGTGTTATAGAAAAAATATATAAATTTTTCTATATTTACACGGACCGCGTGGAAACTCTCAAAGAGTTTTGTGAATATCAGAAATTGCTAGGATACAGTAATAACAGGTGGCTCGCGCTTATGCCTGCAATTGAAAGAGTATTAAAAATGTGCCAACCGTTAAAGAACTATTTTTTAAGTATCGACAAATGCCCCGCCATACTAAAAATCTTCTTCGAAAACAACAGAGCAGAACTGTGGCTTTACTTTATACATTCACAGTCGGCAACATTTCACCAAACTATATTGAAAATTGAGGGTCAAAATACTTCGGCCATTGAAGCCACAAAAGAAATGAAGGATTTAGAAGAAAATTTGGCTTTTATACAAAATACTAAGTTTCTTCCATTCTCAGTCCGTAATTTAATAAAGAAATTACAAGAAAGCGGTTGCACTGACATCCAAGAAGAAAATATAAAAACTGCGGCTGTAGAGTTTTATAAGACTATCAAAGATTATTTAGAGCAGTGGACTTTGTTCAATAAAGAATTAAAAATATTTCATTGGGCAAATCTGACAAGAAATACCAGCATGTGAAGAAGTGCAAAAAGTAATAGATGTACTGATTGAAAATGATGTTATTGACTCTAACAAAAACACAGAAATAATAAATGAATATTCACTTATTTCAAAATATATTACGCCGCAAAAATTGTCAGAATGAAATACGCTGAGTGTTTCAACAGAAAATCGTTGGGTAGAGTTATTAAAAAACACTTCGACAACAATAATCTCAATCATACGTACATTCGTATAATTGTTTAATATATCCTTTGTCTGCCTGGTACACATGCACCAGTAGAGGGTGTGTTCTCGCTCATGAACAAGTTGTGGACAGCTGTAGAAAACCCAACTGCAAGTTTCAGTACTTAAAGTGATGTTGATCACAATGGTGAATATTAAAAAAACCTGCCAGGAATTGCACTCCTACTTAAGATAATCGCCTAATATATTAAAGAAAATTAGTTATTCTGAAAAATATAAAAAAAATACATAAGCAATACAGCTATTAATCCTGACAACAGGATTTTTTTTTTTTCAATCTACCTACTCACAAATGAAAACTGACTAGTGTCCCGTTTTGAGAAGAAAAAAATGGTCACGTTAGGTATACCAGCAAACCTAAACTTTGCAGTTTGCTACAAGGCAGTGGTTGATAAGTACAAGGTGGCTGTTTCTCAAGGGTAGGCCGCTCCCTTCTTACCTCTTGAGAGTCATGAATAAGGTGGTAGCGTTAATAAACAATTAATATTAACACAGAGTAGCGAGACACACGCCAACTGTGACATGCGAGGGTAACTATCCTTGTCCTCGGCGCGTGAACATTACATACACTGTAAAAATGGTTTCGTAATTTTACGAAAAGTGCTGGAAACAATTATTTAGAACTTGCCGTAAAAACCACGGACACGTGTTTTTCAAAAACAGACTTTCCGTAAATGTCTGCGAATTCACGAGACCTCTCCGTAAATTTGCTACTTATGTTTGTACTTCTAGTCTAAAAAACGAGATTCCATAAACAAATCTCCAGTTGTCGTTTCCAAAGGTTCCACTGTGTGTAAAACAGAAATTTTAACACGTTAAAATATTTCATTCTGTACAGAAATTTTAACACGAATCAAAACAATCTGAGTTCATGGTTGTTGCTAATTGCATTCATACTTCTGGTATCAATTTTTAGTATCAATGTTGTTATAACTTTCTCAGAAGTCACTTGGCCAAGTCAGGTTGGTTAAGGGATGGAGGTCTTAAATAAAAGAGTTATATAATTTCCTACTTTATTAAAAATAATTACAAAGAAATTACTCTCATCTCAATATCTCACAATAAATTTATATCTCTTGGTATTTATAGCTAAGTAATTCAATCAGTACAGCTTACAACTACCTCAAAGAAATTAATGTAATTAAATAATTGAATCAGTTAGAATAGACATTGTATAAAAATACGGTGAATTACTTTATAAACGACATGTCCATATTTGACAGTTACAATATTTACAATAAAATCTGTATCAGTTGTTCATACAGTCCCACCTCAGTTTAGTCTATATCCCACCAGTCCGCAAGGTTCTAGAGTTCTCCGAGCGCCTTCGTGCACAGTGGTTTTTACGCGTCTGGTTTCACGCCATCTCGTCCGTTCACACCACAAACACATCGTCCGCAGTCGTCTCGTAATCTCCCGTTATCGTCAGTCCTCTTCACCCTCCACACTACGCCAGATGGCTTCCGCAGATGACTGCCGACCCTTGGACCACTGCAATATTTATAGGATCATAGGTTATCGCCCAGAAACTTTTCTAAATGCCGCGTTGTACCGAGAGTTCTAGTTCCCAGAATATTATTGTGCATCCTCTAAACTCGTCGGCTTCTCCAGCAGGAGAAGGGGTTGTGACGCCAGACAGGTCAGCCGTCAATCATTCGCCACGCGGGGCGACGGAGAGCAGCGAATGGGCCTGCCTGGGGGGAGGATCGAAGAGAGTCGAAATGGGTCCCCCCTCCCACACACACACAAAGAGAGTTCGTACGTGCGTAATGGTGCTCGCGCCCGGCGCGAGCTACAGTCCGTAACAATATGTTATTTCTATATATGTAGTATACGAAACTTTACGAGTTTCTGGTAATGTTCGAGTTTTTATCATTGTTTCTAACTCATGAAGGAATACGTATAAGTGGCATGGATAACCTAACTAGCGCAGAAACGATAGTTTTCTGGTCGCAGTGGCGAAGAAAGCTTCGTGTAGACTTGGAACTGTTCGTTTTTATGAAACCCGAAGCTACAGGAAATACGGAGACTTCCGTGTATTGTGTTTATGGAGCTACGCTCCGTTCTCCGACATTACCAATCGCGTTTCCGTATATGAACTGTGATTTTGTGTGAAAAGTTCCGAGGATACGCAATACCTGTTAAAGGCTGTTCACGGTAAACTCAACATTTTTGATAGTCCAGCTAAGATATACTTGTATATCCACTATGTATTATTCCACCATATGTAGAATTATCATTGTCATGGGCCTCATCACTTTACTCGCGCGTCAGTCAAGTCAAACTGTAAAATTATTAGACACGTAAGCATGTTACAAATTTGCTCATTCTTATACTTATATGCATTAAAAACACATACAGTATAATAAATAACTTCAGTATTAACAGATTATTAACTAACACTTTTAATTCAAAGTTAAAACATGGAACTACTTTGCCTCCGTCGATACCAACGTCGATACCAATTGAAATATACGCATGTAGGGCCGGCGACATTTTGCAGAGGTTGATTTGAAAAGTGTTGAAATAACCGCGAACAACGTGTAACAGTGTAGCGACTTGTGAGAGAGAGAGTACCGTCCGCGTACAAGCGACGCCACAGGGCCGCACGTGAACCCATCTTGCCCGAGTGGCGCGCCGCCCGCCTGCCGATACGGGATCACCGGGGACTCGTGGCGGACTTCATCGCGCCCTTATTACACATAATTAACGACGTCTTAGTTAACTTACGCGCCCCCACGTCTTGCCGAGCCGAGTGCTCGAGCGCCAGCTTCTGGCCCCTTGTTCGTCTCCTGTCGTTTCGCACCCCCCTTCCCTCACCCACAAGCGAGTAGGAAAGCCTGTGGTTCGCATTTGCTCCTCCCACCAATCTTACTGTAACTTAGGCCTTGGGAGCTCCGCCAATGTCGGGCCACTTCTCCCCGGGAAAGGTATCAATTGGTCGACGATGGCACGGCGGGTGTGAGGGAGTACGTGCTGGCTCGTCTGCCAGCTACCTGTGGTTGGTGCTTTGCTAGTCATTCTGTCTCTCTTTAACTGAAGTAGGCGGATCCAGGTCCATTCTTAGGCCGGCGCGACTGAAGTGGGCGCAGAAGACTATACTTGGCGGAACTTCAGATTCACACTGTATTTATATGTATTTAATGAAACTGTAGGTCGCTAAATAATGTTAAGGCCACGGTGGTGCAGCGGTTACATTACTCACCTCCCGGGGGAATCGTGCCGGACGATGACGTTGGTCAGCGGGTTTTCTCCGGGATCTCCCGTTTTCTCCACCCTGGCATTTCTGAGCTGCTCCATGCTCACCTCGCTTATCTCTCGTCGGCTCTCAACACCTCGATGTTAGCAACCACCCAAATCACTCCACTCCATTAAATAATGTTATTAGTAGGGATAGGAAAATTTCACGTTTTAAACGACCTGTAGGCTAGACTCCATGGTCCTATGTATTTTCAAGCCTCATATTTTTGTTCATTGTCTGCTGCACCACTGTGTAGTCAGTCTTGCCTCAGACCAGGTGTTTGTTTCCTTACAGGTATGTTACTGGCTCTGAGTTAATCTGGGCGTGTCTAATAAAGTGTGATCCAATAGCGAACATGGCAGAAGTACACACGTGTTTGAAGTACAGCTTGTCCTAAAATGGATTCATGAAATTTGTAAGTCGTTATTTATAAGACTTCCATTTTACTGTGTGAAATGTGTGAATACGAAGAAACACATGTGTGTAAACACTGACAAAATTATGTTTAAAGAAAATAAATTTTGGAAGGGACGCTTTATCTAGCATTAGGGGCGCCAAATTCTCTAAGACTGTCAACCCCCTCCCCACTAACCTAACTGAAAAGGTTTCTGAAAACTTTGTCCTACGCCCACACCACACGACACGAGACACTGGCTGCTTCTACAGTGCCTCTCACTCTTAACTTGCAGCAAAGAGCACATAACGTTCTCTGTTCCCAGATGGCAAACAATTACCAACATTCAAGTAGTTACGCTGTGCTCCAAGAATAACTACAACAATACGTAACAGAAAATTGTCTCGTTTTATAATATAAAATATACCCACTGCAGTCTGAAGGCCGATTCACGTTGAAGTTACGTGGAGTTCGTTGCGTTAATTTTGTGTTGTCTTTATGTTAAAGTATAAAGAAGCATACATGGTGGACATATATTTTTTTTATAAAACCGTACCTGTATTCACGTGTTACGAAAGGCTGGTATTTTATAATTTGTAATCAAGTACTATCAATAATGGTGCCTCTGTGATCTGAAAAAGTCTTACTGTATAAACGTTTTTATTTCAGTTTGCAATTAAACATACCTATGAGTAGTTGTTTTAGTATTTAAACAGTTTCCTCTTCGTGGCAATAATAACTTCGTCTCTCACGTAAAATAAAGCCAAATTGCACCAAATTATTTCTTTTTTAACGGGGTTTTTAAAATGGCTAATGTTTGTAATTTACATTCATACTAATGAAGCTATTACCTCGAATCTCTCTTTCAATATTGTCATAACAATAAAATAAACAATCCATTCGGTTGTTGGTAACAATGAAAATTAATACAGACAGTAAAAGAAACTATTTTTAACGTTGAATCTGATTGACCAAAACTGCGTTAACTTTGCGTTATATTAAATTTGGGCGAACTTATCGTTTGGAAAAGTTACCGTTGCCTAGCTGTTAATTTAATGTGGAGACACCCTGCGCCATCTGTACCTGAACGTAAATAAAACGTAAAATTAATGCAACGAACTTCACGTAAGTTCAATTTGAATCTGCCTTCAGACTGCAGTGGGTAGCTAATCAAACAATTTTATATTTATGCTCTATTATATAACAAGACAATTTTCTGTTACGTATTTTTGTAGAATAGTGGGGAGGGGAGTTGACAGTCTTAGAGAATTTGGCACCCCTAATGCTAGATAAAGCGTCCCTTCCATTTTTTTTTATAATTGTTCAGTGTTTACACACGTGTTTCTTCGTATTTACACATTTCACACAGCACGTGTATCTCTGGCCTGCATTCGTGATGTAAAGATGCTTCCTTGGCCAGCGAGATCCCTAGACCTCTCGCCCATCGCGAACGGCAACTACGGCGCATCTGTAGAGCCACTTGCGCCAGCTGTGGCAGGGTCTTCTCCATAACGAGCCCCATGTATACTTCTATTTGTATCGATCGTTAGAGTGAGACGCAATATAGAGGCTGTGGCACGAAACTAACCTGGACGTGCTTTGCGGCGGTATCTAATACGCAAATGCTTCCGGGAAAAGGCTGGTGCACATCAAGCATTTCTACATGACAGCTTTTTCCAATTGTGCATGGACAAATAGTATCCCATTGTGATACCTTTCTAATGAGCTATTTCTGAAGCTGAAATATCGCACGCCTAGATGTCACAACCACGTGAATAACTATTTTGAGCTGTAGCATAACGTTTGAGTATTGTTCCATTTTAATATTTAAACTATATATGCATACATATTCTCATAACTTAATAATTTTTTTGAAAAGTAATTTTCCGCCATTGCTGTACTTTTTTTTTCCAACTATTGTTTCATATCATAACGAAGATCTCTTGGACGCTCTTCAGTACACTACACTGTTGCCGCAATTTTTAGTCTGCGGAGGGTAGCGTGCAAGTCGGGGTGATTCACAGGAAAAAACATGAATCGGGAATAGAAAACACAGAAAACAAAAATAAAATCCTGCGGAATAGGTTGTAACTACGAGCATTTCCACGCGAGCTAAGTTCACAGCGACGAGGATGGGACAAGCTTGTCTCGTAGTACACGGTGCCGTGGAATACTGATAACATTCCACAGAACGAGGAAAAGTAAAGAATTTTCAGTTATCTAGCATTTAAAAAAAGGCGATACAACAAGACAGCTAATATGTTGAGCTGAACTTTGGAATCGCAGAAAACCGTGTACAAAGGCGGCGCATTTCGAAACTAATAAAGTACTAACAAGCAGAAACAAAAACACCCGGGTAACAAAAGCGCTATCGGAAATTATATTTAACTTCGAAAGCGAGAAAATTAAGAAAAATGAAATTTTACTTACAAAGGAAGTGAGAGCGAGTTGGGTTTTCGTAAAGGGAACACGGAGGGAGAAAATGGGAAGAGGAAGCCAACAGTATTTTTTCTTTGTATTCCATTAGTATCGCCGGATGGTTTCTCCCTCTTGTTACCACGTATAAATTAAGTTTCTCTCCCTGCCCTTCCCTTCTCCCTTCCCCTCGCGTCCTTTTCTGATTAGCGAGTAAGTGATTGGTCTCCGAAGCAAACACTGGCAGCGTCTCTCCTGTACGTCGGCGCCAATTCAAAAGGCGTTCCCAGGAGCAAAGCGGGTGGCCTAAGTCCCAGGGGCAAACCCCGCCCAGCCCACGAGGGCTGAGGCTAAGATTGCAACTGCAGTTTAGTTAGGAGTCGCTGGTACTGCAGCGCTGCGCCCGACTGTATAACATGCGGGCCTCAGTATACAGTAGTGCATACGCTACGAACGTTGTCAGAAAATAACATTTATGCTGAATATACAAGAAGATTGCATATATTTCGTAACACTTCAAAATATTTTCCTATGAATTAGTTATTTAAATACTTAAAAAATATATTAATAAGTCAATTTTTAACATAAATCTGATTGATTCTATTTCTATTCCGGGCAGTACAGGAAGCCAATTTAAAATAAAACCTTCACAAAGCAAGAATATTATAGTAATTACTCTGATTGTACGTAATAAAAATAATGTTGAAGAATTTTTAAAATGATTAATTTTGTGGAAATCAATTTTAGTTATAAAAATATAAATTTTCGTGTCTTAAATGGATTAATTAATAATCAATCCGTATATAATTAAAATAGGCTATTCGCTGTAAAGTGAGCACTTTTGAAAGCCCTCTTATTTGGAATAATAGTCAATAACTATATTTTATCCTTAGACGTTAACTGCCGAGTTCGGTGGAATACACACACTGTGTTTATTATTAACGTGTCAATGTTTATTTAAAACGGTGGTTAAGGGATAACAAATGGCCGAAAGGAAAAATTATCTAGGTCCTCAAAAGTATTCACTTTACTGTGGACAGCCTATACTAAGTTACACGCAGTCAAAATATTTTTTTAAGTGATCTTAGTTGATGAAGATTTCTCTTTGCAAAATACGCTTTCTAAAACACGCAGAAGGGAGATACTCTTAATTTTTTTATTAAAAATAGACTCTTATTTATTAATTTTTTATTACGTAAACTATCAAAATATTTCGAATATTGCAAAGCATATGCATACACAACATAAACCGTACTTTTCTGACAATGTTGGTAGTGAGTGCAGTACTTTATAATGAACTCTGCATGTTGTACAGTCGAGAGCTATGCAAGTCACTCCACTTCCATCTTGAGAGGATTCATCGCAGCTGCCTAAGTGCACACCGCAGACGCTTGCAGCTTACGTCACGGAATGCGTAACACTTCGTGCACGGGAATTTTCTAACGGCAAATAAATAGAGAATATTCCAACTGACGATAATGATGGAAATAATCATTCGAGTTATATGTTTAGATAATTCTTTTTTACAATGGAAATAATTTATTTTCGAAAATATTAGGCACTTTTTATTTTAAAAATTCCGGTTGTACATATATATATGTGTATATATATATACACATATATATATATATATATATATTTCAATTTGTTTTATTTGAAACAATATTAAAATCTTAATAAAAATCGCTATCGCTTTATCCCCCACTGTTGTCGCTGACAATTATGAGAAAAACAATTATTATTATTATTATGAACATACTGCACATAATACAAGAGAATAACGGAAAAAGGTATGAAATGCAGGAGTGGAGTGTAGCGATTTGGGCGGCTCCAAACCGCGAGGCCTTGAGAGCCGATGAGGGTGACGTGAGGTGAGTGTGGAGCAGCGCCGGAATGAAGGAGCGGGTAAATGGGAGATACCCGAGAAAATCGGCCGACCAGCGGCATCGTCCGTTTCAATAAATATGACAGAGAAAGAATTAATATCTCAAGGATATACATTCTACATGAGTCGGTGAATTGTATCAGTGAAGTATCTGTATGGGAATCAGTACCAACGGCAGCTGAATTCTTTGGAAACTAGTAAAAATCACAATTAGGCATAAACCAGCGAAATTCCGTCAGTGAAATATTAAGCAAGAAGTCAATGATTTTTAGTAAACCAGATTTCCCCACTAATTTATAGACACGTTACCGCGTTGGAGCAATGTGCACTGAATCAACTTCAAGACGCCCATAACGTCTCAAGAGCGAACTGTAGTATCGACATCTGGTGATGTGGAGAGTTGCTAAGGATTGAAGGTTTCCCACACCAAACTGTGATCTTTATGCAACTTCTAAAATGCCTTATAATTTTTCCCACAACTGTGACTTAATTTACTTCCGGCCAACTTATAAGAACTCTCTTGTCGTAAATTCTAAAAACAATTTAGATTCTACGCAGCATGTGCTAAAAACTGTGGGTAATCACCTAGGGCAAATACTCTCAGTGAAGGCAGACTGCCGTTCTGCAATGTTTGGGCTCTTAACTGATTGTTGGAAATATATTAAGAAACTGTTCTATTTTGTTTCTGATATGTCCTCCGTCGTAGAATTGAAGTAGAACACGCATATGTATTCAATAGATGCATGAAAGATAAAATGAAAACGAAGGGCAGACTGTAGAATTAATTACATAGACACACGCACGGGTGACAGTTTTGTTACCTAGTCTAGTGGCTCACAACATTTTCCCACGATTTCAAACACTCTCATTAAATACCGGCCTTTCCAATGTCTCCGCTAAGTTTGTTGCCGCTAGAAAGTCGTTTAAAAGTTTTAGAATAGCAGTTCTTAAAAAAAACTGGAACGGCATGAAAAAATGTTTTAGTCTAAGAAACGAAGCTTAAAACATAACTTGTCTCCATCAGATATCAGTGTCACATTTAGCTAATGATAAAAAAAAATTGCTTGCCGTTATTTTATTTGTACGTAGATATGTGCAGCACAGTGCCCCTTCATAGAAAATTACTGCAACCTGCTCTACACAGGAGTATACTGCGTGGACAGATACGTAGGCGGTTTAAGCACGGAAAATTAACGCCAAGCACGCAGTAATAACTCTCCCCACTCGTTACGCAACAAGCTATCATTTGGATGTCGATAACCATCGATTTTATTTACAGGGCGGCAGTTTATACGACGGCCAAAAACACATACCCGGGCCTATTAATCATGCGAGGTCCACTAGCGCAAATTAATGCAAACGATATCAAACCGACAAACGAATTTCGCGGTTGGATATAACGCTCGGCGGAGAAACGATCTTGTGCTATAAAAGCGATTGAAGCAAATTAAGCGGCCGTTATCATTAAATACAGGGCTGGAATGATAATTTCGTCTTATCGGCGTACTCAATGAAATCTCTCAAATACGACACAATTTATAGCGGCGATCCATTAAATTATTCGCACTACGATAAACGATACAGCGCCTACTTTTGGTGAAACATTCAACTTTTACTTACGAAACCGGATAATAAGTTCAGCAAAGTCTTCTAACTAAATTCCGCGGGAAAAAAAATACGCCGCAAAACTATTAACGAAACAAGTAATAGGCCTACCAAAAACAATGCCTAAATTAGCAGAGCTTTCATATACATCAAACAGTGATAAATTTGGCCATACAACAAGTGTGATATTTAGGATTATAACACTTACGACGACTAAATTCTATCAGAGTAATATTATGGCTTCGGTTTCTGTACCTTGTCTNTCTTCTAACTAAATTCCGCGGGAAAAAAAATACGCCGCAAAACTATTAACGAAACAAGTAATAGGCCTACCAAAAAAAATGCCTAAATTAGCAGAGCTTTCATATACATCAAACAGTGATAAATTTGGCCATACAACAAGTGTGATATTTAGGATTATAACACTTACGACGACTAAATTCTATCAGAGTAATATTATGGCTTCGGTTTCTGTACCTTGTTTACAACAAAGGTTCTCAGCCAAACTGTACGAGACGTAATTTAATTGCGAAAGTTCTACCCGCCCAGAGCGTTCACTACGGCAAGATATTTACAATATGAATTTCCGACATGTGTTTAGAAAAAGACTGCCCAAAACATTTACCAAAGAACTAGAGAGAGGGAGAGAAGGAAAGAAAGAGAGAGAAAGTGATAGAAAGATGGAAGGCTCCACATAAATACACATAGCGAGAAAGACAGAGAAGGGAGAGAGAGCACACAATTTTGTGTGTGAGAGAGAATAAAGGTTTACGTGTTGNAGAAAAAGACTGCCCAAAACATTTACCAAAGAACTAGAGAGAGGGAGAGAAGGAAAGAAAGAGAGAGAAAGTGATATAAAGATGGAAGGCTCCACATAAATACACATAGCGAGAAAGACAGAGAAGGGAGAGAGAGCACACAATTTTGTGTGTGAGAGAGAATAAAGGTTTACGTGTGGAACTATAAACTATCCCAACAAATACGATTAAGAATTACCAAAATTAAATAGCACAAGGAAAAGTTCTCCAGAAACTATGAGAGAGTTGATGCGCATGTCTCGGTCGCCCCTAGCGCTCCCAGGCATTTAGGCCTCAGACGTGCGAAATTCCTTCAACCAGGCGGATCCGTAACTCGTTTGACGGACAACTGTTTTGGTTCACTTCCCTATTGAAAATGTCAGTGGTGTAGTTGGCTGTAAACCGAGCTTAACAACACGAGTTCAGATCCCAGATAGATTCTTAATAATACACAGTATAATTATATCACTCCATTAATCAAGTGATATTTGATGGGCAGCCATATTGAAACAGCTAAGCGCATTTTGCTGGCTAACGTTGACGCTACTTCCCACCTGTGGTATGCAGGATGGTTCATAGGATCTGAGCTATTTTTGTGGTGCAGAATAAGGACACCTGGAAATTTTGAATCGGGTATATCAAACAATAACTTCATAACGTCTTGGTTTTAATGGGTTTATTTGACCGGGAATTTATACATGCATTCCCGGCACTTTTGTGGGAATTACACATACTTTCTCGGCACCTTGTACCGAGAATTAACGCATACGTTACTGACCCTGCGAGTGTGAGCCTGAAGGGCTGATTACGGTGCTCTGACTAACGTTTCCGACGCCGTAAGGGCATGTCTCTGAGTGACGACGTTGTTACTTAACTGTATTCTGCTGTTTGGTGTTGCTCCGGCGGTAACTTGTGTTCTGGCGAGTTGGATGGCCCTTTTACATGCCCT
Source organism: Clitarchus hookeri (assembly GCA_002778355.1). NCBI lineage: Eukaryota > Metazoa > Arthropoda > Insecta > Phasmatodea > Phasmatidae > Clitarchus > Clitarchus hookeri. Next base: position 87,878 of record NQII01002223.1, read on the forward strand.
CAGACTGGCTGTTTCGTGTTCTCTCTCCTTCCATTTTCGGTATCGCCCTCTGCGTCACGCCGTCGTGCTTCGACGCCCTCCAGCGCCATCTACTTCCTCTCACGTGGCGCCTCTCGTGAGGCCAGCAATCGTCTCCCTCGTTCGGTCTCGCAGTTCGCGTCCCGATTTGGCGGTACGACTGTTCTGACTGAACTGACTCTGGTCCAGCGCCTCGCCGCGTGGGAGATTACTGGTTGTCTGTCCCGATATGGCTGACCCCTTAACACTGCCTCACTTCCGGCGCCTCTCGGTGCGCGGAGTTACTGGACGACTGCCTACACCAATGTCTCTCCTCTCGACGTGGTGATATGACTCACCCTAACTCACTGACTCTGCCTCTGCAGGGTTCTGAACCCCGGCCTCGACTCAACTGATGCTCGCGAACTTCTGATTAGACTAATCTACATCTGTGACTAACTTCGTCGTGGCGACGTGGGGACCGGCGGATCCCCACCCGGCGCCCGGCGCCTTCCAGTGTGGAGTACCACATCTTCCGACTGCCCCGACTTAACACTGTCTCTGGTTGACTGGCCCTTTGGAGCCGGGTTGGGGCTAGGCTGTGATCTGGCAACCAACCTGTCATGGGTGTAAGGTGAGGGAACTAGGTGCCCTGAAAACCGGACTGAGAACCCACAGTCCGCCGTGTAAGGGGGGGCTGTAACCTGAGTACCTGGTAGAGTAGTTGTGACGAAAGCGGAAAGAGTGCCCTCGCCTGGCCATCCCCTGGCTAAAACTCGAGCAGTGGTGACCGGCGAAAGTGTAAGTGTAAGCTGGTTGTTGAGGCGTCTCCCCCAGCGGCCCACGGTCTGGATCGCTGTGGTGCTCCGTCCGCCCGAGGCGCCCACTACTGGTGAGCTCCGATGGGGCCCTCTCAGTGGAGTTGGGATTGCCCATACTGCTGCAAAGGCTGCCAACTCAACCCCTCAATAAGGCAGTGATGGGAATATATAGCCTAGCACCGCTCAAGTCCATTTCCACCTCCTCGTGGTCTGGACTGGTAACACGGTGGCCACACCGTGGCTGACGGAGAAATGGCGACTACAGGCAAGTAATGGCCTGTCTCCCCACAGACAAACAGTTACAGCGAGGTTATGTGCAGCCTTCCAGGGGTTGTATATACTCCTCGCCATGTGGTGATGACCCGCGAACCGAATTGCACTCCCCAGCTGGGGCCATGGCCTGGCAAGCCAGGGCGGAACCCGGGGTGGCGGAGTTCCTAAGAAGGGATTAACTGGCGTCCTGGAGGAGCTGGGCTGCTCTGGGGGAAAACTCATTGTGCATGTCTGAAAATTGTGGGTACCCAGGGGATCAGTGTGAATCCCCGGCTTCGGCCATGCACGGGTCGGATTCTGGGTGGTAGTGGTTGAGCCTTCTGCTTGGAAGGAGATCTGGAGGCGGGTACTTGCCCAGAGGGCTGGCCCTGTGTGTCTGTAGGGTCAGTAGCAGCTGCCGTTGAACGTAAGCGTGCTGGCTCCCTCAGGTGTCGGTTTCGAAGGGTTGGTGCTCACTAATGAAGGGTCGACAGTCTGGTCCGCCTAGTAAGAGGACTCGTTTACGAAGCGTTTCGTAGAGGTGGATAGTCCTCGGCCCCATCAAGATGGCATGTGCAGATTCAACTCTGTACAATGTCGTTGACAGGTGAGGTGGAACCACCCTCGGGTGGAGAACATCCACCCACTGCGATTGGAAAGGGCGTAGTCTCTTTCTATTGGCAGGATTTAACTGCTGTCAATTAGAACTCTGACCAAACTCAAAAAGTCATGGATTTATAAGTTTGGTGAAGAGTGCACACACATAGAACGCCT
>NQII01002223.1:90114-101900 GCA_002778355.1 Clitarchus hookeri
ACGACTCCCTCGACTGATGTGATGTAACTGACCCCCTCCATGTCTCACAAGACGGTTTTTAAACTATTTCCATCCCCCCTTAGAACCTTACACGTGTCTTCCCTAGTTGGAGAAGGGGAGGGGGGGTGACCTGTGGTTCTACTGACAAACCCTGTCAGCTCTTTTCGCGGCGCGTGTTCAAGTTTCCACGCGGTTTACTAGGGGTGGTGGGTGGAGGGGACCCGCGCCTCAACCTTGACACATGAAACTGCTTCCCTTGGGCAGGCCTGGCTTTGCCGCAGGCCGTAATGGCTGCCACGTGTCCTGAGGCAGGTGGCTACAGGGAGGTCCTTGCGGGAGGGGGTGGGGTTGGGGTATTGCGTGCGTTGTGACAGCTGAGTTTCTACATTGAATATGGCATGCGTCAACGTACAATACGTTTCAAAAGAGATAATCCACAACTGTCCTGAGAGAATAACTAAAGTTAATGCGCGGTGTTAAAAGGGTTAAATGAACGAGAATAAGCTGTGCTTTAAAGGTTGCATTCCTTTTTATGTCAACATTGCTAAAGTTACTGATAAGAATAAAAGCATTTAGGAAGGCCAAAAACCAATTAATTAGTGGTCTTAGTGGTGGAAAACTCATCGGTAGTAGAAACAATGGCTTCCGCTATGCCTGGCTATTTTTTTAAAAATGTAATTAGCAACGTAAGTTGTGTTACAGTCTCTTGGTCAGAATTATTGTTTACGAGCGCCAATTTAATTCGTCTGCTACTGTTGAGGCAGCCTGTCCCGCTCATCAGAGGTCTCGGCAGGAAGTGTGGCTTCTGACTCAAGAGCGCCAAAACAAATCTTGACAAGTAACTCATCAACAGCTCAGCAAATACAGAAACACCCGTCAGTAATATCACAGGCTGACAGTGGAAAAAATAATGTATGAAAAGTAATATAGGCTGTTCACGGTAAACTGACCACTTTTCAAGTCCTACTTAAGATCTACTTGTATGCACGTTGCGTATTATTCCGTCTTATGTAAAATTAGCATTGCCATCGGCCTCATCACTTTATTCCTGCGCCGGCCAAGTGAAACTATGCAATTGTTAGAAAAGAAGATATTTTACAAATCTGCTTACTCCTACACTTTTGATACAGTAAAAATTATAGGAAGTGAAAGAAATAATTAAAGTTATCAGAGATGTTTACCGAACACTTTCAATTCGACGTTCAGCCATGGAACTACTTCCCATCCATCGTTACCAACTTTACTGGGCGCATGGCACTCGGCGCGCCCGTTAAAAATACGCAGGTAAGAGCAGTGACTTTTTTTCTAAGGTTGGTTTCAAAAGTGCTCACTTCATCGTGAACAAACTTTACTGTTATTACTACGTGTTTGTATTCAAACGAAACTGCCATGCGGTGGCGCTGCGATTGGCAATCGCCCTCTCCAAGAGACTGAGTTTCGTTCCACCGCTCTCTTCATCAGACTGGAATATTCTCCTCCGACAGGGTAAGATCTAAACAAGAGACGTCACTGCAGACGTCAAAACTGACACGACAAACCTCCCTCCAGAGCAGCGATAACTGCTTGCATTGTATCCACTGCGGGCGTATCGACGAGAGAGGGAGGAATGGAAAGAAAACACGTCTGATGTGGAGCGGCGGTGTTGACTCAAACCAGCGCCCTCGTCAGGGCTGGTGACAATGTACAGGGGGAGGACCCTATCTACACCCCCTCCCCACCCTCTATCAGCAAGCAGCACCGCGTGGCAGCAGCTCGTCTTCATTAGCAGGCCGGCACACAATGGTCCTCTCGCTGATCGAGGTAATGGAACACCTTCCGATATCTCGCTCGAGAGTGTGCCACCGACCATGGCAGTCCTCGGAGACCGCACACACAACTTCACACTCAGCACATCGCGACGAATGTAGCTACGTAGCTATAGTCTATACACGCTTTCCTCACATTATGAGTGGTTGTTTCCTAAACATGTTATGTTGTACTTCTGTTAACATAAAAGTGTCGTATTCTGGGCTAAACTGAACTTTAGCAGGGTATCAGAAAAGTTGGAAATAACCGTGAATGGACTACCAACCATTAGCTACTCACACTTTGCTTTACCACAAACATAAACACCCCTCCTTCCTCGTCAACTCAATGTAACTATAAATACTGGTCGCAACAATTAATCAGTCACCCACCACAACTGGAAAAACCTGTGGTAATTCCTGCGGTATTTTCATCACTAACATTCCACACAAACTACAAAAACTATATAAGTAGGAGCCATGCGCTTATCAAATGCCTCATTACCTCCATGCACGAGGCACTTAACTGCCGTGGAGTCTCTTAGTCTTTCCAAGTACACCGATGGAATTTTTAAGCAGTGGCCTTATCACACAGTCATAGGAAATCTACTGCAAAAATCGATACTGTAGCTTATGCAAATATATTATATTTGCTGTTTCCAGATTAACTACTCTTAAGATGCCATAATTCGTAGGAGAGTGGCTTTTAATTGTGCATTGAACACGACTGTACAAAATACAGAACTTATTAAAAAACGGTACACACCGTGCCAAAATCGTCACAAAAGCACTATCTATGTTTCATATAAAATAATGATATATATACTTTGCTAGAATTTACTGCAGTCAACGTTTAGAAAATCAATTAAATTATGTTTTTAATGAAATTTTAAGCGTGTTTGCTTAATTAATGCTACGGAAAGGACATTTTGCAATTAAACCTTCGTCGTGCAGGCAATTATAATAATTACCATGGTTGTTTATAATAAAAAACATTAGTACTAATGTTAAAAAAATATTAACTTTAGCTATAAAAGTGAAAACGTTCGTAGCTGAAATTGATAGGCATAAAATCAACTATCAAAAATATTTGTAAACACATAATTTTTTATTATATACAGCTGCAGTAATATTGTTATAATGGTCTTGCTTGACAAAGATTTTTTTTTGCAAAATTTGCTTTATAACCTATCCAGAAAGAAAATGCGTTTGAATTTTAATTTAAAAAAAACTTTATAGCTGATTTAAAATATTTAAATAAATGAATTCTAGCAAAATATGTGACAGTGTTACAAAGTACATTTTTCTTTCATATGCAACATAAATGGTACTTTTCTAACAATTCTGGTAGCGTGTGTATAACTTTTAAATGAGTTCTACGTGTTTTACATTAGAGTGCAATACTGTATTGGATACCACTCGTCTTTCATAATATTTTTAATACGTTATAATATATTCACGGCTACTTCACACTTTCATGACGTCCTGCTAAAGTTCTACTTCCGGGATGTTCCTCCGCCTCGTACAAAGTAAGATTAACTAATTCTAGAAATTTCCACCAAAGGATAACGCACCGAATTCGTGCGCACTCAGTTGTAATAATACATGCATGAGAACTAGTTCTTACTAGGCGCCACCAACACACCTGTTCCCACAGTTTTTAATCATATTTATTGTAAATTGAATATTATAATTTATAAATAAAATATAGGTAAAATGTTAATTTAACGAACAATAAGATACTTTCTTATATACAGGGGTACAAAACACTTGTGATCCACGGCATACTTAGGGAATAACTAAACATGGGGTGATTGTTCAAAGGTTTTATTCAAAAAGTGCGAAGAAACCGCGAATAAATTATACTTATATTCGCCAGCAGTATAGTGTGTTCCTTGTGTATTTCTGCAACAACTGTATAACCGCGGTTGCTTACAAATGAATGCTGTTTTTAATGTTACCCTCCCATATATTCACCCCCACAAATCACTTGGTGTGTAATTCAATAGTTTTTAACATCAAACATCTGATAACGAAACGACTAAGTAGGCATGTGTACAGCTAGTTTGAGAGTACGATGCGATATCTGAAATATAAGAAAACATCGTGATTTCAGCTGAATGTCAAAAAGAGATTCGAACAACCGGCAATAGCTGCCACCGGGGAAGTGCACAGACTCTTTGTTTCCGAACACCTGAGCTACGACAGGATGAACATTGCTTGGATTTTAATTGTGCGGGTGTTAAGAACGTGGTTTTAACTTCCTTTTCATTATTTATAAATTAGATTTATGAATATCACTTTTCGGCTTAGTTTTCGTAACAAATGTTTGCAAGTACAGACACTAGTGTGCAGCTGAAAAAATAAATTTTCCTATTTTATGTAAAGAAGAGTCGACTTGATAAAAGGTAGTTTAACTGTGAGTGCCCGTAAATAAATATGGCAATGGTTCGAACCAATTGAAAGTAGATCAAAGCAATCTTCTGACCAACACACTTAAGTATTTCCGCCCTAGAACTGATGGAATGAAGAAATTTGGTTGGTCATTATATAATATTAATTTGAATATNCACTTAAGTATTTCCGCCCTAGAACTGATGGAATGAAGAAATTTGGTTGGTCATTATATAATATTAATTTGAATATGTTTTTTTTCACGCAGTTTCGGTATGTGGGCAAGCAGCAGTCGGTTTTCACATTTAATTACGCCCTGGAAACAAAATTGTTTGTATTTATAGTTAATGTTATCAATGTGCAATAAAAGGAAATAAGCACTATAAAATAACCTTCCGGCTCAAAATGAGCGCGCACGAAATCAGTGAAAGGCAGTTCACAGTAGCTACGTACATTGTGTATTCTTACGCCAGTCGTAACATTAGCATTGCCGCGGGCCCGGCCACTACATGCATGCGTCGGTCAAGTGAAAGGCAGTTCACAGTATCTACGTACATTGTGTATTCTTACGCCAGTCGTAACATTAGCATTGCCGTGGGCCCGGCCACTACATGCATGCGTCGGTCAAGTGAACTCGCGAAATTACTGGCAAAGTCAATATTTGACCAATTTCTTCTTTATTACACTTACGTGCATTAAAAAACAGAAAGCAAAACAAACCAATTGAGTATTCACAAACGTTTACCTGGCACGTTTGACACGACGTTACGGTGTGGAACTACTTACCCTCCGCCGTTACCAACTTTACTCGGCGCATGTCACTGAGCGTGCCCGTTAAAATACATGCAAGCAGGGTCAGTAACACATTTCAAAGGTTGATTGGCTAAACTCGATTGAGCAGTACGGGCAACGTCGACGAGCGCGTGTAAAGCGGCATCGCATCTACGCTAACTGCGCTCTACTGGCGCAGTCTTCCCGTCGGTGGGTCGCCTCAACGGGACTTGAAGCTGTGACCTTGGATGCGCCTCCGTTGCAAAGTCCAATACATGCCTCCATCGTAGTTTCGCATGTACGGGGTTCATTTACTCTGAGGTGCAGCAGACTGGAAAGCAGTTATTATCTACGTCGGAGGAGATGAAAATAATGTTTCCAAAGTGCGCAATGTCACGAAAGTATTACCACTCGGTCGTTGTTTTGGAATACACTTTCTTTTCGTAGTAAAAATTGGGGGCATGTTTAATAGTTTCGTCAAAATCGTTTCTTATTTCAAACACGCTACNCAATACATGCCTCCATCGTAGTTTCGCATGTACGGGGCTCATTTATCTGAGGTGCAGCAGACTGGAAAGCAGTTATTATCTACGTCGGAGGAGATGAAAATAATGTTTCCAAAGTGTGCAGCGCAATGTCACGAAAGTATTACCACTCGGTCGCTGTTTTGGAGTGTACTTTCTTTTCGTAGTAAAAATTGGGGGCATGTTTAATAGTTTCGTCAAAATCGTTTCTTATTTCAAACACGCTACNACTTTCTTTTCGTAGTAAAAATTGGGGGCATGTTTAATAGTTTCGTCAAAATCGTTTCTTATTTCAAACACGCTACAACGCATATCAAGCACCAGGTAGGCTCACTCCTTAACATGACGGCCTACAATGCACAGTTTCCCACTGGAAAAAAGTTATTAGTGTTTATAAAAACTATTTTGCGNTCCTTAACATGACGGCCTACAATGCACAGTTTCCCACTGGAAAAAAGTTATTAGTGTTTATAAAAACTATTTTGCTGGTGCTTTCCAAGGCAGAATTTTGTTACTTGTGGAAAACAGATTGTGGTGCACAATAACACTTAGATTGACAAGTGACGGTATTCAGTGCTCACTCACATATTTGTTTATTGGAAAAATTAAGTTTATTGGCTGCCACCAAATATTTAGTTAGCAGCAATAGCATTCATGTCGCCCACAATAAACATTTTTTCGCGACTGCAAAACTACATCTGTTACATTTTGCGCATGCGGGTTGGCGTATTGAAATGACCACATTGTTATTGGCCAAGATACCATATTTGTCCGANTCCTTAACATGACGGCCTACAATGCACAGTTTCCCACTGGAAAAAAGTTATTAGTGTTTATAAAAACTATTTTGCGGTGCTTTCCAAGGCAGAATTTTGTTACTTGTGGAAAACAGATTGTGGTGCACAATAACACTTAGATTGACAAGTGACGGTATTCAGTGCTCACTCACATATTTGTTTATTGGAAAAATAAAGTTTATTGGCTGCCACCAAATATTTAGTTAGCAGCAATAGCATTCATGTCGCCCACAATAAACATTTTTTCGCGACTGCAAAACTACATATGTTACATTTTGCGCATGCGGGTTGGCGTATTGAAATGACCACATTGTTACTGGCCAAGATACCATATTTGTCCGANTGTTACATTTTGCGCATGCGGGTTGGCGTATTGAAATGACCACATTGTTACTGGCCAAGATACCATATTTGTCCGAATTCGTTTCCTTGGATCAGGTAACAACTAATACATGAGGGATATTCTTAATAAATTAAGGTAAGATAACATAATCTCTTTATACTAATTAAGTAAGACTAACACATAAACGATTCCAGAAGATAAACTTTCCATGAGGTGAAGTGTGCATGCCTTCACATATTTGATTTAAGATATATGCATGCTGATGTCATTGCATTTCATATCGAGCAAGTTAGCGAAGTGGTAACATGGTGAGCTCACGTTCGAGAGGGCATGTGTTCGAATCTTTGTACGAACGTTGCTATTTTGGTTTAAAATTGATGTTTAACTATATCTACCTACCAAAGCTCGCCATCCGCTAAACACTTTTGCGAGCCCCAATAACCGCCATTGTTGTTAACAGCGCCACGNCTACCTACCAAAGCTCGCCATCCGCTAAACACTTTTGCGAGCCCCAATAACCGCCATTGTTGTTAACAGCGCCACATACATGCTGCGACTAACGGACACTATTCATTGCACACCAACTCACTGAATTTATTGGTGACCACAAAATACATTTTGTGGTTGCCACTAAATACTGGATTCTCATGTGAAAATCTTGCCGGACGATGCCGCTGGCCGGCGGGTTTTCTCGGGGATCTCCCGTTTCCTCCACCCTTACATTCTGGCGCTGGTTCATACTCACCTCGATCACCTTCATTGGCTCTTAATAACTAACTGTTAAGAGCAGTCCAGATCTCTTCACTAACTCACTAAATAATGGAATGACAAAAAAAATGTTGCCACGACATATTTAGTGACGTCAAAGCATTTTGTTGCCACTAACAAATTGTTATTGATGGCAANGCACAATACACGTGATTGATTTGATGGTTTCCAATTGAAATGTTAGGAAACGAATAACTTATTTTTTTTACTTTTATTTCACAATTGTTTGTCACATGAAAGTTTGTCACATCACTGAGCAGAGAACAATGAGTAGCTGTCAAACAATGTATCACTCACCGGCGCCATCTACTTGATTTGTAGTACATGCTATGTATCAGAGATGGCGCTGTATGTAAAAAAAGATTTTCCCGCTTTTCTGTTAAAATTTTTCCTGAATTTTCTTTGCTATAAACCTCACGGAGCCCGAGACCTTTCCAACGAATGCAAAACCGTGGAAATCGGTTCGTGCGTTCTGGAGTTATAGCGTCAGGAAGGAAAACCCGACTTATTTTTATATAGTAGATAACTAGCAAAACGGCCCAGCTTCGCCCGGGTACAATTGAGTTTTACATATGATACACTAATAAATAAACTGGGAAAAGACAATTCATTTATGTGAAAACAGAATTATACAATTATACTATGTTGACCTAGGCTTTTAACCCAAAAGGAAGGAAATATTTTTTACCCGATAGCCAAGAAGTAGGGTATTGTTTTTGGAGTGTATATGTGCAATTATCGCGTAGTTACCACATTTCCACTTTCGATGTGTGAAAATCAAAACACGAGTTTCATCAAGTTGTAGCTTTAGAAATAAGTGTACCTAGGTATTACTTTATGCGCTTGGCTGAGGGATATTAATCGATCATCAAAGTTAAGCAACGTTTCCAGCGGCACACATTTAAATGGGTAACCGTTTAATGGCATAATATCTGAACGCTTCCGGGCTTGGGAGGGCACATAAAATATTCTGTACCGGTTGTTATCAATTGATAGCAGTCGTTAAGCCATTTCAGAGGTCCTTGGGCGGCCTGATAAACTCTGACACCAGATGAAAAAATTTTCCGTCACGTTCCCAGCCGTTGCAGAATTATGTTTTATTGTTATTCCACAGGGCCAGTATAAAAAGTATCCCATGTCCTATTCCAGTACCTAAAGTACCTACATACCAAGTTTCATCAAAATCCGTTCAACCGTTATGGAGCTGAGTGTTAACAAACATACACGAACATACACTAACACACACACACAGACTTTGGCATTTATAATATTAGTAGGATAATATAATATACAGATAAAATATAAGTAAAAAATCAATTTAACAAAAAATAAGGTACTTTTATAGAAGTACAAAACTCTTTNAATATACAGATAAAATATAAGTAAAAAATCAATTTAACAAAAAATAAGGTACTTTTATAGAAGTACAAAACTCTTTTTATACATGGCATATATAGGAAATAATTAAACACGTCATACATGGAATGATTTTAAAAAGGTTATATTGAAAATGTGTGAAGAAGCCGACACAAGTTCATTCCTCTACAAACTCGCCTTACTTTCGCTACAGTTGATCACAGTTTATTAAAGTTTTGTTGGGATTCCGAGNATATACAGATAAAATATAAGTAAAAAATCAATTTAACAAAAAATAAGGTACTTTTATAGAAGTACAAAACTCTTTATACATGGCATATATAGGAAATAATTAAACACGTCATACATGGAATGATTTTAAAAAGGTTATATTCAGAATGTGTGAAGAAGCCGACACAGGTTCATTCCTCTACAAACTCGCCTTACTTTCGCTACAGTTGATCACAGTTTATTAAAGTTTTGTTGGGATTCCGAGCAGTGACGGATCTGGGGCGATGCACTGTGCATAGCATTCTAAATGCGTGCTTACCAGTACACTCTAAATGCGTGCTTACCAGTACACTCTAAATGCGTGCTTACCAGTACACTCTAAATGCGAATCAGTGGAAAATCACTGATTCGCAGTGAAAGTAAAGTAATCGAATCAGTGAAAATGGCTCCTATAATCAGTGGAAAATCACGGATTGTTTCAGTGATTGAATAAGTGACGACCGACTGCAGTGGCGAATTAAATATTGTTTTTATTGAATTTAGCCAAATAATTAAATAAAATAAACATATTCACGATAGTTTACTAATCATATTGCGCAATTTAGAGTAATTAAAAAAAGTATATGAACTTTCTTTACATTTCACTTTTGGCCGTTACCTTACCATCAGCTCTACCAAGTCAGATAGAAAATGAGAGAAAAATATATGTCTTATAGTTCTTAACAAAATCATGAAGATTTAAATTGTATGGCGTTACTTTTCGTGTTTGGTTTAATTGGTACCGTTAGGATTGTTAAAACAATCAGCATATATGAGTGCACTCTCTTCACCACATCATATGCAGTTTAATCCTTCAAACAGACCACTGTGATGATTACATGAAAACGAAATGAAAAACGCAAAAACCAAATGAAAGGCTGGATGTTCACATAACCTCGTAAAATGGTGTTTCGAAAGACGAAACACATTTTAGAAAGTATTTTGTATTGGCTTTATTAATTTATTCGTTATTATTTCACTTGATACACGTTGTTTAACGGCCATTTTTACACGCTGTTTAACTGATTCATCAGTCAAAAAACAAGCCACTGAAAAACAGTGAGAAAAATNGAATTTTAAATATAGTTTGACGGCCATTTTTACACGCTGTTTAACTGATTCATCAGTCAAAAAACAAGCCACTGAAAAACAGTGAGAAAAATGACTGATGAATCAGTGGAAAATGTCACTGAATCAATAAGTGAAGGAAATCTGGTATATTTTCACTGATCCATAAGTTATATTCACTGAAGTGACTGTTGAATCAGTCAGTTACTGTTAACTGATTGAAACAGCGAAATTCTCACTGATTCTAATTTAGAGTGTAAGCATTGCGATTTAATTCTACATACAAATGTAAATACTTGTGGTTATTAACAATGGTTTCAAGAATAATATAATTTCATCCACCGTAATATCGAGCTCCGGGGGAGAGGCTTCAGCCTCAGTAGTTCACCATCACCCCCCACCCCTCCCGGCGGTTCTGAGCACATCAATTATTCGTTGTAGAGCAATTCATTAAATGAAAATTTACTTCGGACATAGCTTTGCAATGGCATATATCCAGAACAATTTTTCAGTTAAACACTTANTCATTAAATGAAAATTTACTTCGGACATAGCTTTGCAATGGCATATATCCAGAACAATTTTTCAGTTAAACACTTCCCCACATTATAATATATTTCAAAGAACAGATAAATTCACTTACAATCACGTAAACATAGACAAACTAGGTATTAGATAAACATAATTCACACTTATTTGAGTTTGTGCTTGAATATGATGTATGCAACATTCCTTTTACAAATAAATCATTTCTCTCGGCTCCAGCTGCGAATTATGTTGGCATGCTCATTTTATGCCTGGAAAGTTATCACAGGTAGGACTTACACACTTTATTTATATAATGTATACCTAAAAATAGTAAAAATGCACATAATTACATCTTGTAAACCTACGACTGGCAAGTAATGATTTTATATTGATTTGCAACAAAAAAAATTGTCAATTTAAGGTTTACATTCGTAGCTATATGCTTTCAGGGACAATTTGCAATCCATTTATTCGTAAAAAAATGTAATCGCAAAAAATTAAATTATGAATCACTTTGACGCTATTCCCCTCCCCACCTGTGGTGTGCAGAGTGGTTCATAGAGTCCTCAGTTAATGTTAGATGGCACAGACTACAAGGTGCCTTGAAGGCTGAGGGCAGGGTTGAGATGATTTAAATCACCTGATTTTAATCAGTGATTTAAATCGCAATTAAAATCAAGTGATTGTTTTTAAATCGTTGTGTTAAATCAATACCTTTTTAATGCAACAAAATCGACCAAAAAGTGTCAAGGGACTTCACCGACATAAACTACGGCGCTCACATACGGGCAAGGCTATGCTTATCTACACAGTGCGGGCATTCCCCGAAATGTAAACTCACGACTTAATGTGTTTTCGCCCAGTCATTCGTGATTTATTAGTGAAAGCTTGAATACAACAAAATAGCTGGAAGGAAAAAAGAGGCTACTATATGGGTTTATTTTGATAAAAATAAGTCTTCTTGTGGAAAGTTTAACAAAGCGGTGTGTAAAAGTTGTAATAAGGAGTTCATGGGTATAGTAGCGAGAATGAAAAAACCATTTAGAAATACGTGTGGCAGAAAAGGATCGCAATCAGAACATCGACTCAGACGACGGTAACTTACTATATTTTTTATTAACAGTACTACGATGTTTGTTTGTCATACATTTTTATAACTTATGTAGTTATGTGGTGTGATTTA